>PVKS010001614.1:0-136645 GCA_004027875.1 Aplodontia rufa | reverse complement strand
TTTGCTCTCTTTAGGAGCAATGCTATGCACCAGAGAAGGAAAAAGAAAAAAGGAAAGAAAGTAATGTGTACACTGACCTTTACAAAGAAGCGATGGGGGCTGGAGCAGTGGCTTGGCGGTTAGGTCGCTTGCCCAGCAAGCGTGAGGACACATGTTCAAACCCCAGCACCCACACACACAACTAAGTGTCAGAGCAACGAAAAGCCATATGAAAAACTAAACAATAAAAAATGTATTCTCCCTCTCTCTCTTCTCTCTCTCACTGTCCTTCTCTCTCTCTCACTGTCCTTCTCTCCTTAAAAAAAAAAAAACAAAGAAGCGATGGGCCCATACCCTTGGAAAGGGGCACACTATCTGAGTTATTTTCCTCATTGCCTCCGATTCCTCAGGCCTAGTCCTGCCCATAACCAATAACGAGCATAAAGATTGGAGTGAGGAATGCCAATTAACTGGTATGGATAATCAGATCCAAATAACTGCAGGGAACATCAGTAATCAGTAAGAGAAGTGCTAGAGCAGATAAAAGCTAGGAAATAAAAGACCACAATTTGGCCTCGGATTGAGTCTCCCAGTTTACTTTTTTTCTTTTAAATTCAAATTAGGGTCTTATTAAAAGGATTTAAGCATTAAGGGAGTCACTTTCCAAAAAAAAAAAAAAAAAAGCAAAGAAAAGAAAGAAAATTTAGAATTACAAATATATATATATTCTTTTCCTGTTAAGAAAATACACCCGGAAACTGGTGAAATAGCACAGTATCAGGAAGTGAAGCCAACGGATGGTCAGAGAGGAATGAGTCAGGAAGCAGGATTCCAGTGGTTCTCTGATCCTTTTTTGTGGGACAGAGATTATGCTCTTTAATTTCTCACCTTTAGAGATAGTTTGCCAGCCCCTTCCTTTAGTTGTGATCTCCAAAGGAAGCAGGAAGATTCGATAGGGACCATAGAATGCCTTCACTCAGATAATTTCCAACTTCAAGAGACAGAAATCAGAATAAATAATTCTGTAGATTTCATCAACATGCCTGTCATCTTCAGCAGGCTTCAATGAGTCCTGTGGCCTTCAGAGTTCAGGAGGCAGGCTAACTCAACAAGGAGTCTAAATTTACAATAGACAAAGGGTAGGGTTAAAACACAGAGGCATGCCCCCCACCAAAAAAAAAAAAAAATCCCAGTTACGTGGTTGTCAGGGTTACTTCTGACTGGAACAAGGCAGACATGTGATGTGAAAATGTACTTTGGACCTTGGAGCATACTTTTAGCATCTCTCTTCTTGTGTTCAAACTTTATAAGAGAAAAGGGTCAAGTTTTTATTATTATTTATTATTATTATTATTATTTACTTGTATGAAAAGAGACGGTAGAGGTAGAAAACGAGAAAATTAAGAGCCCTGAGGAGGCTTTTACTGTCCTGCTTTCTTTGTGATAAATTGTAAGCAGGCAATTGCAGGCAACCACTGAGACGTTTTTTTAAGAGAGAGAGAGAGAGAGACAGAATTAACCCTATTTAGTTTCTCATGAAACTTTGTTGCTCTCTTCACTGCGTACGTGGTGCTGGGGTATGAACTCTCGAACTCGAGCGTGCAAGGCAAGCCCCGCAACCGCTGAGCCGCTGCTCCAGCCCCGACCAGAGACTTTTGAGGTCTAAGCTACAAATATTGAAGTAATGGGAAGCCAAGAATAAGCTTTTCATGAACCAGAGATCTTCCTTAGAAGATCACAGGAATTAGATGAAGCTAATATTACTTTTTTTTTTTTTAAACAAGAGAAGGGCAGGGGGAGAGAATAAATTTTATTTACTTATTTTTCATCCAGCCCTTGCTTCCCTGACACTTAATTGTGTATGTAGTGCTGGGGCTAGAACCCAGGTCATGCCAGGCAAGCACCTTAACTGCTGAGCCACTGCTCCAACCCCCAAAGCTGATTTTGCTTAACAAATGAAATACGCTGTGAGCAAATTAGGGATCCCAGGAAAGAATCACCTTCCACAGCCCACTCCAAACTCAGTCCCAAAGCAATGGCAAATGTTACAATGAGCAGAGGAAAGCAAGCCAGGCAAGAGAGGACTAAAGGAAAGAACTTTCAAGCCTCATGTCTGATATAGTCCTGACAGCGAATGGGGAGGGGGAGTCATGAAGCTCCAGTGATATTGGCTCTAAAATTAACTTTTAATTTTGTATTTACAAAAGTAATACATCAGGGCTGGAGCAGTGGCTCAGTGGTAGAGAGCTTGCCTGGTATGTGCAAGGATGCAGGTTCAAACTCCAGCACCACATACACAATGAAGTGTTAGATCAACGAAGGCCACATGAAAAACTAAATAAAATTGATTCTTTCTCTCTTTCTCTCTCTCACTGTCTTTAAAAAAAGAAAAAATAAAAGAGAGAGAATCAGTTTTACTTAGTTTGTCATGTGGCTTTTTGTGCTCCAAAACTTCATTGTGCACGTGGTACTGGGGTTTGAACCCATGTACTTGTGCATGCCAGGAAATTGCTGTAACCCCTGAGCAACTGCTCCAGGAACCACCCCCCCTTTAAAAAAAAGAAAAAGGGCTGATGATACAGCTCAGTGGTAGAGCACTTGCCTACATTTGCAAGGTCCTGGGTTCAGTCCCCATACCGTATAAAGGAAAAAAAAATCTCACTTTTTTAGGAATATTTTTCCACATCAATAAATGTTATTTTGTTTTATTTTATTTGTTTTATCACTAATATCTGTATGCTTTATAAAATAATACTAAGACCTGACTATCTTGGCTTTATTTGTAATACAATCAATAGAATTTGCCTATAAATGCAATGAAGTGTCCTCTAGTCAGGAAATGATTGCTAAAAGAACAGAATCTTTTTTTGTGTGTGTAATTTTTTTTATTAAGGGGTTGAGTTATTGTACAATAATACATACATACAAAGTAACAATATCATATGCATTTGTTCTTAGACCAGAATTACCTGCACATCACCCACACCCCAGTCTCTTGATTCGTCTATATTTTGCCCCTATAAGTGATATAAATGCTTAAATTGTGAATTTTCCAGAATTAGATAATTGCTTAAGTATTATTTGGATTCTCAGAGGATAAAGAGTAAGCTACAATATTGATTGTCTTCCTATATCCCTCCCTATTCTCCCTCCCACGCCTCCCTCATCAAACATCTATGGTTCCCCTAGATTATGTGTAAACAACAGAAGCTTAAAGGGGGAAAATAAGGCGGAGACTGGATGTGCACATATTGTAGGAATATATGCAAAGCTATGCACGGCAATACTGGAGATCCATTTTGAGCCCAGAAAGGAGAGAGCCCCTCCCTTCCTGGCTTCGTGAGCCTCCCTCTCCCTGACCACCACCCTTGCTGCCTCTCCAGATGTGCCCTGGCTGGCTGGGTCACTCCGGATTTCCTGATTATAATGAGGAAGCACAACTGATCATGCCAAAGAGTTCAGATTGAGATCTCATCACCTTTCGACCTTTAGCCCCATCCTCTGTTTACCAGTTTCAAGCGGGCACGAATGACTGTAAATGGAAGAAAATGAACCAAGGCAAAAAAGCAAAGTGACACACGCCAAGTGACTGACAGCTCTGTGAAGCACACCTTGTTCTCTCTTCCTGTGCAGTGATGAGAACCAGAGCCCCGGGACATTATAGTTTAGGGTGGAGACAGATCAGTAATGTACAAGCAGATTCACCAACTTAACGTGATTATATTTCATTGAGGAAATTTTAAAAATCCACCATCCTGACTGTATCTTTTTCCATCTTTTTTTCCTGTGATCCTGTTCTTAGTGAGAGCTGTTCTCTCCTGTTCTGTCCAAGAATTCAGTGCTTCTGCCTATTAAACGCTGGCCCTACTTCATCTCTTACCTTTTCTTCCTCATCATTCCTTTCTTTCTGAAACAGTGAATCTACTTCAATACTTAGGAAATTAAAAATCAAGCGCACAAAAAAGCAAGCCCACATGAACAGGGAGACCTGAAATTTTGTGCACCCTTACCTCCCTCCAGCCATCACTTCCCCGGTTGTCTTCCCTTTTACAGTAAGATTCAAAACATGTTTTATTAATATGCTGTCTTCACTGTCTGAACTCCCTTTTACATCAGCACACTCTAATATACCCTTTATGTCCACTATTTGATAAAACAATTGGTAAAAGTTACCAAGGACCCCCATGTTGACAAAGCAACGGGCTTGTTTCGGTCTTGTGTTTGTCAACCATGAGGTCCACATTGTCAAGATCCATCCTTCTCTCCTGACTTCAGCGACACCTCACGCTCCTGCATTTTCTTCTATAGTGTTCACTGCCACTCTTATCTTATCCCTGCTTTCCTCCTCTAAAGGCTGCTTATAGCTTGACCTAGGGTTCTGCATCTTTTCTTCTTTTTACTTTTTATTTATTTATTTTTGGTGCTAGTAGATGAACGCAAGTCCTATATGTGCTAGGAAAGTGCTTTATCACTGACCCAACCCCCATCCCACTTTTGTTTTTCTTTTTTCCTTACCACTGACCCAACCCCCATCCCACTTTTGTTATTCTTTTTTTCTTTTCTTTTCTTTTCTTTTTTTTTAAAGAGAGGGACAGAGAGAGAGAGAGAGACAGAGAAAGAGAGAAACAACTTTATTTAGTTTTTCACACAGCCTTAGTTGCTCCAACACTTAGTTGTGTTCGTGGTGTTGGGGTTTGAACCCGGGTCCTCGTGCTTGCCAGGCAAGCGCTGAAACCGCTGAGCCACCGCTCCAGCCCCCACTTTTGTTTTTCTTGAGATGGGGTCTTGCTGAGTTTCCCAGGCTGGTCTCAAACTCCTGGGCTCAAGATCTTTCTGCCTTAGCCTCCCGAGTTTGTACCACTGTCCTTGGCTTATTTTTTCTCTGTGTTTTCTCCCTAGTTATCTTGTTCATATCTATGACTTGAATTAGCATCTACGTGCTTATGACTCCTATTGTGGAGATCCTGGTACACCACCCAGATATTTCCTTTAGGACCAAGACATTCATTTCCTAACTGATGGGAGGGGTGATGATTGGCTGGGAGCTAATTCCTTCCTCAAATATTGTCCTCAACCCAAGACCACACCTTTCTCAAGAATAGCCTGCATCCAATTGTGGCTGAAGCAAGAGTGCAAAGACCATTAGTTCAGGATAATTTTGAGGGCCTCACCAGTTCTCAAGCTCCCCAGCTGAGTCTGGGTCACACCTGCAGTCATGGTTCAGTGTCTCCCTCTGCCCAATCATGCTTCCCCTGCTCCCTCACAGATATTATTTCCAAGAACATTCCCATGGCAGGCACTGTGACACATTACCTGAATGTCCCTTCAGGAGTAAATAACTAATTATTATGGCTGATGGGATTCCTGGGCAAATAGAATTAGGCATAGAACTCCTTTGATGCAGCTCACATCTAATAATGATCAAATGGAGATATAAAGGGATTGCCTCATCTTGGGATGGCAATGAAAGGTCATCTTAATTTAGAAGATGCTGCCTTGAGGAAAGGAGATACCTCAACAGTTGAAGTTGAATTGATCCTCAGAGACCTAGTGTTACCATGTTTCCCCCTGTTAGACTGAAGACTTATGGGAGCCAGGAAACTAATAAATGCCCAGGTAGGGGCTGGAATGGTAGCTTAGTGGTTGCGGTGCTTGCCTGGCATGCGTGAGGACGTGGGTTCAAACTCCAGCACCACATACACAACGAAGTGTCAGAGCAACGAAAACCACATGTAAAACTAAATTAAAAAATTGTTTCTCTCTGTCTGTCTCATCTCTCTCACTGTCCCTCAGTCCTTAAAAAATAAAGAAATACCAAGGTAAATTCCAGCTCAGTGGGTCCACTGGGTTCATAAGCCCACCAGTGATTATTTCTCAAATCCCCAAGTGCATAAATATTGTTGGTGGTTAGAGGAACCCTCACAATGCATCATTTAACTGTGATGGAGAAGGCTAAGTAGAAATCTCTGAAACTGCTCCCTCTTCCCCAGACAGCCAAAACAGCATGTAAATAAAAATTTCAGCCTAGAATAAGGGGATAAGAGAGATCAATGCTAACATTAAAGGCCTGTAAATGCTGTTGAATATTCAATTAATTTATCAGTTTGGCTCCGACAGAGCCTGGATGGTTCTGGAGAATAACTACAGAAAACCACTAGCTCAAAAACTTGTGATATCCCTGATTGTAGTTACTGTGCTGAATGGGGTTTCTTTGCTAGATAAATAAGATAAAATAGGATGATGAGGCTTCAGATAAAGGACTGTGGTTAATGATTTAGAAATGCATTCTTTTCTATTCCAATTAGAAAGATCAGAGATAGTTTGTGTTTGTGTGACATAAATAACATTCAGTTGCAGTTTAGACCTAGGGCAATGTTGACCCTTTTCCCTTTTTCATAATTTTTTTTATAAGTGAGAGAGAGAGAGAATCAATTTTATTTATTTTACAATATGGCCTTTGCTTCTCCAACATTTAGTTGTGTATGTGGTGCTAGGGTTTGAACACGGGTCCTTGTGCATGCCGGGCAAGCGCTCCAACTGGTGAGCCACCACTCCAGCCCCTTTTTTCATATTTTGAAGATACTTGAATCATCTGGAAATCCTACTGAAAATCATATTCATTTGTTTAAACATCCTTCTGATTGGACAGTACTCTAGAAGTCTTTGCAAGATACACATAAGATAAACATAATGAAAACTGGGAAATTTTTCACTTTGGTGAAGTTTCTATGGATCCAGTGGCCATGGGTGTGCTGGGTTATCCCTTCAAAATTAGACAACACATGTTGTATGCCTGTTATGGTTTGAATGTGAAGTGTCCTCCAAAAGCTTATGTGTGACAATTTGGGAAGGATGAGATTAAAGTGATTAAGTTATAAAACCTTAAGCCAATCATTAAGTTAATTCCCCCATTTGGATTAACTGGAGACTAAATGCAGGTAGGGTGTGGCTGGAGGATGTGGGTCATTGGGGGCGTATCTTTGGTGCATATATTCTGTATCTGGCATGGAGTTTTGCTCTTTGTTCTGCTTCCCCTTGTGAAGCCTTGAGCCCTGAGGAATGGTGCCAGCCTCCTGTGGACTGAGAGCTCTGAAGTTGTGAGCCCCCAAATAAACTTTTCCTCCCAAACTTTTTCTTGTCAAGTCTTTGGGTCACAGCATTGAAAAAGCTAATGGGGCCTGGAGCAGTGGCTCAGTGGTTATGGTGCTTGCCTAGCATGCATGAGGATGCAAGTTTGAGTCCCAGCACCACGTACACAAAGAAGTCTCAGAGCAACAAAAGCCACATGAAAAACTAAATAAAACACACACACACACACACTCTCTCTCTCTACCACTGTCCCTCGCTCTTAAAAAAAAAAAAGTAATGTAAACTAATGTAAACAATGCCCTACCACAAAGAAACAAGTATAGCACTTGGTAGTCATCTTTAGGCCTCCGGGCAGCATATTATACATCTAGGAAAACCACTAGTTTGAGCCAGTGCCAGAACAAGAACGAAGTCTGTACTGTGTCAAAATTGTGGTGCAGGCAGGACTGTCATTTGGAGAAAATGGCTGCAACTGGATTTGCTGGAAATTTTTATGGTAGGTCTAAATAAATTGTAAATTTGAGCAAGCCTGGCAGCAGGACATCGTAATGGTACCTCTGAGATCAAGCCTGAGTATGATCAGGATGCACTGTATGTACACTGTATGTCACTCTCCATAGCTGAGCAAGTGCCTCTTCTCCAGCTCATACCACTGATTGCATGAGGGTCTCAGATGACCAGCAGAGGAAGGAGGAAAAAGTCTGAGCTTGTTTTATCAATGGTTGGTCTTTGTATGTGTGTGCAAGTTAAAAATGAACAGCAGTCACATTAGAGCAATCAGGGTTGGCTTTGGAAGTGAAGATAGGAAACGTTCCCAATGGGCAGAGCTAAGGGCTCTTAGCTATTAGTGCACCAAGTCATCCACTTTGTGTAGAAGGAAAAGTTCCCTGAAATGAGAAAATATAATCATTCCTTGGAAGTGGCAAATGGCCTAGCTGTCTGATAAGTGGAATAGAAATAATAGAACTGAAAACTAGGGATCTTAGATAAAAATATGTAGGTAAAGGAAATAAAGGAGTGGGAACAAAATATAAATGTTTTTGTATCATTCACTAGTACCTATGAGAAAACATTCACCAGCAAAAAGACACTCAACAACCATTACCTAAAATTATTTGAAGTTGGAGCTGGAGTGGTGACTCAGCGGTTTCAGCTCTGGCCTGGCATGCACAAATATGTGAGTTCAAACCCCAGCACCACGTACACAACAAAGTCTCGGAGCGACGAAGTCCACATGAAAAACTAAATAAAAATTGTGTCTCTCTTCATCTCTCTCTTTCTTTCTTTCTCTTAAAAAATAATTATTTGAAGTTATTTGACTAATTGATGTTAGCTAGTTGTTGTCATTGGTCACCTGGAACTGGCATAAGTGGTGATGTGAGGCAGAGATGGAAGCTATATTGAGGTCAACAACATGGACTTCCACTTATTAGGTTCATTATCGTGACTGCTGCTTTTGAATAGTGAAGATTTTAGTAACATAAACCAATAATTTGCGCTTGAAATGGCAATATGGTTCTTCAAGAAGAACAATTTGTGTCAGGTACGGTGCAATCTTAGTGACTTAGGAGGCTGAGGCAAGAGGATTGCGAGTTTGAGGACAGTCTCAGCAACTTAGTGAGGGCCTAAGAAACTTAGTATGACACTGTCACAAAAGAAAAAGTAATAAAGGGTTGAGGATGTGGCTCAGTGGTAAAGCACCTCTGGGTTCAATCCCCAGTACCAAAAATAAATAAATAGGATGTCCAGTCTACCTAAATTGATTAATAGTTTCAGTGCAATTCCAGTCAAAATATAAACACTATTTTTTGTAGAAATTATCATGTTAATTTTAAGATTTATGTGGAAATACATAATACATATAAATAACCCAAACAATCTTGACAAGAACAAAAACGAACAAAACCATACACTATCTGGTTTTAAGACTCACTGTATAACTATAGTAATAAATACAGCTTGCTCTTGGCATAGGGATAGGAAACAGGTCAATAGAATAGAAGAGAGTCTAGAACTGGGTGTGGTGGTGCACGTCTGTAATCCCAGTGTCTTGGGAGGCTGAGGCAGGAGGATCGCAGGTTTAAAGGCAGCCGCAACAATTTAATGAGGGCCTAAGCAATTTAGTGAGACCCTGTCTCAAAATAACAGATAAAAATGGGCTGAGGATGTGGCTCCATGGTTAAGTGCCCCTGGATTCAATCCCTGGTACGAAAAAAAAAAAAAAAAAAGAAGAAGAAGTCCAGAATAATTGTCATCATATATGCTTAACTTAATTTTAATAAAAGATAAAAAGTTCGTTTTGATGGGGAGAGAAAACCTTTTCAACAGACTATGCAGAAAAAGCTGTGTGAACATGTGGGGGGAAAAATGGCCTGTGGTCCCTACCTCATACCACACACAAACATTAATTTAGGGTGAATCAAAGAACTAAATGTGAAACAAAAGTATAATGCTAGTAAACATTGCAAGCATAGAAATGAACATTTTTTTGGTATGTGCGTGTGACTTAGGGGCAGACAAATACTTAGGCAAACAGCACTAAATGTAAAAGGAAAAACTCTTGTTCATTAAAAACCAGGAGAAAATGCTCATATTGTTCATATGTATATGTTATTAGGATTTATTGCTACAATACGTAAGGAGCTCTTACACAGATGTTGGTGAATATGTCGAACAACTAAAACTCATTCATTTTCGAAAGGAATGGAAATGTTACAATCATTTTGGAAATCTATTTGTCTGATTCTTATTATGTCAAACTTGTGACCTAGGGATTAATTAAAATTCTAAGTATTTATCCAAAAATAAAAATAAAAATAAAAACATACCTACCAGAAAAGCTTGCATGAGAAACTTTATAACCCTTCCTTCCTTCCTTCCTTTCTTCCTTTCTTCTAGAGAGAGGGACAGTGATAGAAAAAGAGAGAATTAATTTCATTTCAGTTTTTTGTGTGGCTTTCACTGCCTGCAAGAGCCCAAACTGCTAGAGCCACTGCTCTAGCCCATTTGTAGCAGTTTCGTATCCAGTATCTAAAAAATTAGAATTAATGAAAAAACCCAGCAACAGGGGAGTGGATAAACTATGCTGTATGGAATGTTAAACAATAACAAATCATTTTAACTAAAACGATATGAATGGCTAAACAAAGCATTGTGTGTAGCCACAGAAAGCAGATATAAAGAGTACACAGTCCTTGATCATCTGTATGAATCTAGAACAGGCAAAATGAAAAATGCCACCAGCAATTGGATCACTGCTTCTAGAAGTGAGGTGGGATGGGAATTGATTTCAAAAGGCCAGCAAGGCCTGAGATCATGGAAATGTTTTGCATGGGTACACACAATTGTCAAAGGGGACATATGAAATCTTTACATTTTATTGTGTTTAAACTGTAACTAGCCAAGCATGGTGGCACATGCCTATCATATCAGTGACCCAGGAGGCTGAGGAAGGAGAATTGCAAGTTTGAGGCCAGCCTCAGCAACTTAGTAGGAGCCTGTCTCAAAATAAAAAATAAAAAAGATTGGGGATGTAGTTCAGTGGTAAAGCAGCCCTGGATTTATTCCTCAGTACCAGAAAAAGAAAGAGAGAAAGAAAAAAGGTAAATAAATAAAATTATTTTCCTCTATTGATTACCTATTGATGTGTAAAACAACATGTATAAACCTCAAAAAAAAAAAAACAATGGTTGTCAATGGAACGTGTGGTTTGGTTGGAAGGGAGATTTTTTTTGGCATGAGGAAAATTTCCTGTCTTGATCATGGTTTTGGTAATACGGTATAAACACTTCTCAAAACTCATCAAGTTATATACTTATAATCTGTGTATTTTACTATACGTAAATTTTTACTAATGGTGAAATGAAAGTTTTTTTAACTAAGAAAATTCTTCAAGGAACAAAAAACATCAGTTTGTACCCAACTTTGTGGCAGTGATGTAGGCAGATGAGCACTCACATATCTTCCTGCAGGAAGTGGAAATTGTATCAGAATTTTTATTTTTATTATTTATTTATTTATTTATTTACTGTACTGGGGATTGAACCCAGGGACACACTCATGTTGGGCAAGCGTTCTACCACTGAGCTACATCCTCGGTTCTGAATCAGTCTTATACCAAGCAGTTTATCATCTAAGTGCTGGGGAGGTATATTGGCCAAATTATGTTGTTATATTGTGTGCATGTATGAATATATAACAACAAATCCCATCATTATATGCAACTATAATGTACGAATAAAAATGTGGGAAAAAGCAATGTGTCATCTATATCGATTTTAATAATAACACATATTTCCTCTAGTCTAGAAATCCCTCTCCCAGAAATCAACCTTATAGAAATGAAAGCAGAAGTATGTAAAGGTATGCCGATTATTAACACTTAATAAGGCAATAATAGCAATAGGAAAAAAACTGGGAACAGATTAATGTTCATCAGTAGCTAAACAGCTGAATAAATTATGGTACATCTGCCCCCATGGGCCAGGATACAATTATTATTTATTTTGAATAGAGAAGGACAGTGAAAGAGAGAGTATCAATTTTTGTTCAGTTTTTCATGTGGCTTTGGTTGCTCTGACACTTAGTTGGATATGTGGTGCTGGAGTTTGAACCCGAGTCCTCACGAATATCAGGCAAGCACCGCAACCGCTGACCCACAGCTCCAGACCAAGATACAATTATTTAAATGATGAAATAGAATTATATCGGTTGTCCTGAAGGGATTCCCACAACAAAGTATTGAGTGAAAAAAACCAAAGTGCACATAATATTTAATTTTTGCAAAACAAATATAAAAAAAGTCATATATATACATCTTATGTGTGCCTACTTAGCATTATGTGGTAGAATATATTAAGTTCCTGACATCAATTTTCTTAGGGGGAGCAACTAGTTGATAACATGAGTAGAGGAGGGAAAATAGAAAGAAAAAGAAAAAACAAAATAAAAATATTTCACTAAAAGGAAAGCATGTTTTTGATATTATATTCTGTATTTTGTAAAATATATTGTATGGACAAATGTAAAGACATCTATTTTGGCTGGGGAGGTAGCTCAGTGGTAGAGCACTTATCTAGTATGTGCAAAGGCCTGGGTTGGATCCCCTGCCACCGAAAAGAAGAGACACCTATCATATCTCTTTATTTATTCATTTATTTTACAGGCATGCATATCACTATCCAAACTCTATTCTAAGTGCTTTCAAATAATAACTAATTTGATCCTTCTAACAGCTCTCTGAAGCATATACTGTTAGTTTTTGCATTTGAAAAATAAGGAAACTGAGGTGCAGAAGAGGTTGCCCATAGTTTTATAGTTAGCAAACAGCAAATCAGATATGAACTTGGGCATTTGGGCTCAGAGTCTATGCCCTTAACTATATCTTTCCTCTTTTTATTTTCATTTAATTTTTTTTTTAAAAAAATCAATTTTGTTTATTTTTTCGTCTGTTTTTTGTTTTTACGACACTTAGTTGTGTATGTGGTGCTGGGGTTTGAACCCAGATCCTCAACACATGACAGGCAAGCCCTCTATTGCTGAACCACCACTCCAACCCCTATCACACCTTTTTTTTTTTTTAACAGAGAGAAAAAGAGAGAATCGATTTTATTTAGTTTTTCATCTGCTTTCGTTGCTCTGGCACTTCGCTGTGTCTGTGATGCTGGGATTTGAACCCGTGTCTTGGTGCTTGCCAGGCAAGTGCTATAACCACTGAGCCACCACTCCAGGCCCATCACTCCTCTTTTTAATAGAGAGTAAACCAGTCATAATTCCACTACTCACCACCCTCCCATGGCTTGTCATTACACGAGTACAATTGCAGCCTCTTTGACGGCCTATGCAACTCTGCCTAATCTGGCCTTTGCCAAACTCCAGGTGCCCAGCCACACTGACCTGCTGCCTTTTCTTTGACAGTCTTGTTTTGCATCTTGCCACTTACTAGCCTTTTCCTCAGCACCTACAGCTTGCTCCCTGGCATCCTTCAGATCTTAGGTCCCTTCTTCCAGGGACTTTCCCTATCACATCTCTACTAGAACACATAGCGTTTAATGCAAACTGTATTTATTTTTGTTGATGACTTATTCACTCTTTATGACTTCTGTGGAGTGTAGGCTCTATGGGGTAGCGACATTTTAAGTCTTGGTCTCCATTCTCCATTGCATCTTCAGCATCTGCAAAACGCTTGGTTAATAGCAGATACTTGGAAGCTTTTTTTTTTTTCTTTTTTTAATTTTTTTTTAGAGAGAAAGAACTTTTTTTTTTTTTAAGAGAGAGGGACAGTGAGAGAGAGAGAGAGACAGAGAGAATTGATTTTTATTTAGTTTCTCAGGTAGCTTTTGTTGCTCAGACACACAGTTGTGCTGGGGTTTGAACTTGTGTACTTGCAATATGCCAGGCAAGCGCTGTAACTGCTGAGCCACTGCTCCAGCCCCATGGAAGCTTTTTCTTTTTCTTTTTGTTTTTCTTTTCTTTCTTTTTTTTTTGTACCAGGGATTTAATCCAGAGTTGCCCATACTATCTATCTATCTATCTATCTATCATCTATATACATATATATATATATATATGTATATATATATATATATATATATATATATTTGTTTTGTTTTTGTTTTTGTTTTGTTTTGAGACAGTGTCTTGCTAAGTAACCCAGCAGGGCCTGGCACTTGCAGTCCTTCTGCCCTGGTCTTCCCAGTTTCTGGGATCACACAGGCCTGCACTACTATGCCTGGTTGGAAATGTTTTTGTTTGCTTGTTAGTTTTTGTAACAGGAACTGAATGCAGGGGCACTTAATCACTGAGCCACATCTACAGCCCTTTTATATTTTTTGAGACATGGTTTCACTGAGTTGCTAAAGGCCTCATTGAATTGCTGAGACTGGCTTTGAACTTGCGATCTTCTTGCCTCAGTCTCTGGAGTGGCTGGGATTGCTGGCATGCACTACTGCACTGGGCTTGGAAGTGTTTTTTGAATGAATTATTTAAAAATAAATAACTAAAGGTAATACTGGAAGGGTTTGGTTCTAGAAACATGTAGACTGGGGTTGGTCTCGATTGTTTGACCTTGGGAGACTTGTGAAACCTGTTGAAATATATTTTGCCCCCGTAAAAGGGAGATAACATTCGAATCTACCTCATGGTGTTATTGTGAAGATTGAGTGAGATAAACTTCCAGGCAATCTGCAAGCCCTCAAAGCATCATAGCTGTCATTGTTACCATCATCACCACCATCATTCTTAGGCTGTATCAGAGCCAGCTTGCAGGGTGATAGCCCTTGGATCAGATTCTATCACTTCTCTATCATGCTTGGGGGCAGACATTTGAGTTGAGCCTGTGTGTGTGAGTGAGTATGTGTGAGTGTGTGAGAGAGTGTGTATGAGTGTGTGAGTGTGTGAGAGTGTGTGTGAGTGTGTGTGAGTGTGAGTGAGTGTGGGTGAGTGTGTGTGGTGGGGGTGGAGAGGCGCATAGTGGTGATGTCCATTATTGTGCTCAGAGTCATGGACACTTCCACAGAGCTGTTTCGTCCTTCTTCTGAGCTTTTCTCAGCCTTTCTTCCAGTCCCCTCTTCCTCCTTTTTACTTCTTGCTTAGCTCCATTCTTTTTCTTTTGGTACCAGGGATCGAACCCAGGGATGTTCAACCCCTGAGCCACATCCCCAGCTTGCTTAATTTTTTTTTTATTTTTAATTAAGAAAAAAATTTTAAATTGAACCCAGGGATGCTTAACCACAAGCCATATCCTTAGCCCTTTTTAATTTTTTATTTCGAGATAGGGTCTTGCTAAGTTGCTGAGGCTGACTTTGAACTTGTGATCCTCCTACTTCAGCCTCCTGAGCTGCTGGGATTACAGGTGTGCAACACCATGCCAGTGCTTGGCTTCACTTTTACTGCTGAGAATACCTTCAGGAGTGGAAGGAACTCTGTCCACTCAGTTAACAGGGTACGTTTTGCAGAGACAGGTATTTGATACAGCGTTAAGATAGGTTAACCAGACTTTTAACGAAACACACAGTGGCTTAATCGTAGCACAGCGCTGACAAACTTGTGCTTTCTGTTCTTCCTGGGTCACAGGAAACGATGGCTACTCCACCCTTCCCACTGGTTGCTTGCAGAAAACATTGATGTGGATCAGAACAGAAGGTATATGCAGAAGACAGATGGAAAAGAAAATGCAAATAGGGGTTAAAATGTTTTCATCAGTGGAAAAGCATTGGAAATTTGAAAATAAGAGAGGAAGGGCTTTAGGAAGCTTTAATTGCTTTCTGTTTATTCAAGGTGAGAGGGCAGAAGCTATTGCTTCTCCAGGGGTCAGCTGGAGAAGACTTCCTGGAAAAGTACCGAATTATCCAGGTCATGTCTGCCAACTCCTAAAAGACTTCCTGCCTCCAGCTCTTTTGTTCTAATGTACATTTGTCTGAGTGTATCATCTCATCCGTGTGATGCAGTCCCCTCTTCTCGGAATGGCTTTTCTATTCCCTGTTCCCTTAACTGCTTCAAGTACTCCCGTGCCTTGTGAATGAATGTTCTACCACAGTGGTTGACACATTGTAGGCATTTCATAAATGCTTATTGAATGAATGACAGATAGTCACATGGTTCTTGGTGCATAAGGAGACTGAAAAGAGTGAAAAAATTAAATTTGGGTACATATGAAAGATCTTCTACAATGGAATTGAATTTTTGGAATCAATGATTTCCAAGGACAACATAAACTAATATCAGAAGAAAGGCTGGGTGTAGTCATGGAGGAGAGCTGCATTTTGGGTGACAGAGGAAACTAGAAACTGTGTCCTGCACAGATTCTGCCAGAGGAGAAGTTAATAGCAGCCCTCCCTCTGTTAGCCAAGAGGAGGAGAGACTTTGCAGATCTGAGGACGGGGCACCTCGTTTTAACAGGTCCACTTAGAGCACCTAAAGTTTTATGATTTATACAGGAGTCCCAGACTAGCATTGGCCTCAGAGACCCACATGTGAATACTTTTAATGCTGATCTGGTAAAGAAGTCCTTACCTTCTTCTAAGTAAGTGCCAGCTTCAGAGACAGAGTGGAACAACAACCTCTCCTGGAGTTGCAATACTTATATTTCTCTCTCTGGTTGAGGATGGAAGCCTACTTGGTGGGTGAGGGGAAAGAGAAAGATTGTCCGTGCGGAGCTACATAGCTACCCTTCACAAATAGCTTTTTAGTTGTCCTTCCTTGGTGGTTAAATGTTAAAAGCGTCATCCGAAGAAGCTCTTGGGCTCTCCTTTTCTGAAAGTCTTTAAAAGGAACACTGACTGTCATCTTTTCTGAGATAGTTTCAGTGAGGCTAGGCTTGAATTTAGGGAGATGTACTGACCACTTTATGTCTCTTACAACCCTGTATTGTTATCTGATAGTAGGATTTTAAATTTGCATGCACTGAATATTCATATATGCAATCAGCCTTTGATTATCCCCGGAGCAGAGTATGTATGTTGATTGGGTTAGTGGACCATTCACAATCACTTTTGATTTCAAGTTCTTGTTAAGATAATCACAGACTCTGTTTAATTAATCTTTTTGTTGAAATTATTACTATGGGTGTTTATTCCTTCACGGGAATTAATGCAAAGATGCTTTTCTTATGCAAAGCAGTGTTCCCCTCATCCTTTCCACTGATTGCCATTTCAGGAAGAAAGAAAGCAAACAAGACCTTTATGTGTAGGTTTGAAGAGGATGCTGTTTATGAGAGGCAAATGGTGTAGCGGAAAGAGACTAGGTGTCATTCATTTAACAAATCTGTATTGAGTCTAACTACGCTAGTATTGGCTAAGCGCCCTGGATTCAAGTCCTTGCCCAATCACAGACTAGCTTCATGACCTGGGGTGACTAACCATCTGTTTGCTCAGGACTTTCCTGGTTTTAGTACTGAAAGCACCATGATCCAGGAAGTCCCTCAGTCCTGGGAAACTGGAATATTTTATCACCTTAGCTAAGTCATTTGCACTTATCTGTAAAAAAAGGAAATGATTTTCTTTTATACCATGAGTTTGGTGTGGGGGCCAAATGAGATAATATGAAAGAACTTATAAATTATAAGCTATTGTATAAACATAAAGTACAGGAAACAAAGCTCTTGATTACAGAACTGAATTTTTGTACTAGGGAAAAGGCATGTCCTGAGGGCTAGGGAGTCCCCTGGACTCATCAGGTTCTGAGATAAGGGGTTTTTTTTTTGGGGGGGGCGGTATTGCAGTGCTGATTGAACCTAGTGTCTCATGCAAGCTGAGAATGCATATCATTGAGCTATACCCTGAGCCATAAGTATCAGTGTGACTGCAACCTTTGGAGGTGAAGAGAGATGGCTAAACTACATCAGAGTGCTGCCAGCAAATTGTGAAAAGATGCAAAGTGGCAATGGGCTGCCAGTTTGTTCTCAAGTGCATTTGTCTATAAGTGAGAGCTCCCAGGGCAACAGGCAGTGACTGCGAATTAAGGAATCTCTGCAGGTGCGGATGGGGAAGAGCAGTGTAATGTAGATGGACAAGGGACCTGGAGTATTGCGAATCTGCTCTACATACACATGAACAGGTGTGTGTAGCATCATCGACAACACAGACAGGACCTGAATAGGATTGGGGACCATTTTCACCAAGAGGACTCAAAACTGGACTACGGAAGTATGGCTGAAGTTAGAAATAGAGAAGTCTGGCAAAGGAAGATAGCGTGGGAAAAGTAGATTCACAACTCTCCTGGGTATATTTCTTAGCTGTGTGATTTTTTTTTGTTGTTGTTGTTCTGGGGACTGAACCAAGGGGTGGTCTACCACTGAGCTGAGCCACGTCCCCGGCTGTTTTTATTTTATCTTTTGAGACAGGGTCTTGCTAAGCTGATCAGGGCCTCGCTGCATTGCCCAGGCTGGATTTGAACTTGTGCTCCTCCTTCCTCAGCCTTCTGAGTGGCTAAAATATCAGATGTACATTACCAGGCCTAGTAATTTGACTACTTTTTTCCAGTTTGATGTTCCAGTATTCCCAACTCTGTCATTAGATCATTTTTTTCATCACTTTTCTATTTATTTCTTATGACATTCAACACATTTTCAATAAGTTCTCACCATGTACCAGATCTTGGGAACATTTAACAAACCTTGTTTCATTCATTGTTTGTCTTCCCTGCCTCAGATACTTGTTTTTCTTATAAACATGCATTGTCTCCCTGCCTTTTCTAACCCACCATGGCTATGAACTTTTTCTTTTCAGTCCAAACTGCCATCAACTCAAAAAATACTTTGAGCCACTGGCCCTAAAAGTGCCCATCTGCATATTCTTTGTTTTGGGTTCATGAAAAAAAGGGACTTAGGGGGCTGTAGTGGTGGCTTAGTGGTTATGGCTCTTGCCTGGCATGTTCGAGGACACGGTTCGAACTCCAGCACCACATGCACAACAAAATGTCGGAGCAATGAAAGCCATGTGAAAAACTAAATAAAATTGATTTTCTCTCTGTCACTGTCCCTCTCTCTCTTTTTAAAAGGAAGAAAGAAAGAAAAGGGACTTGGGCCAGAATGGAAACCAACAACTTTGTTAAGCTCACTGTTTAGCTCAACTGACATAGTTTTTCCCCTAAAGCGAGACTTTTGATGAAGGAAGAAGTGCCTTGGGTTTACATTTTGGCACAAGTTCCTTATCTCACAAGGGAGCAGTAAAAATAGTTGGAGGATTGACATTGGTCCAGAAATTGGCACTGCCCCAAGAACAATGCTTTGAGTAACACTGCTGAAGTGAATGTCACCTCTGTTTACAGCTTGCTGCCGCTGAGTTAGGATGATTGCAAAAGCCTCCCAGATGGCTTCCATGCTTCTGGATGTTTCCTCCAACGTTCTCTCCATTCCTCCGCCTGAGAACTCTTTCTCGCATGCAAATCTATTTGTGATGCTACCCTACTTAAAACTTTCAAGGCTCCCACTGGATCCTAAAGTGGAAATTTCACATGGGTCCTGAGGCTCCTTGAGACTTGGCTCTGTGTACCTTTGGGGATTTCTTTCTCTCCATTTCTCCTTAGGTTCTGGTTTCACTGGATTACATGCAGTTCCACAAATAGACCATGCTCTTTCGAGGAGCCTGTGAAGCCCTGCTGTTCCCATTGCCTTCTGCTCTCCCCTTGAGCCTGTCACACACACACACAGGTGCATTCTCTTTCCTCACCCCGTTGATCCTGACTAATCCTTTAAACAAGGAACATCCAAGAAGAAAAGGAAATCAGGGTAGGATTCAAAATATTTTATTTCAAATGTAGAATTTGACTCAGACAGGAGCAGAGAAGACTGTTTAGGATGGACTAGGGAGCAGAATGGGGGCTGATCTAGAAGGCTGTTGCTAGGCATTTGGTGATGACTGCCTGAGTGTGGGACAAGAAAAATTCAAAATCGCTATGGAGATAGGTTTTCCGACAAGACCTGTTGGTGCTCACTGGCAATACATTGCAGTTGGAAAGGTTGATTTTGAGCAAAGTGGTAATGCATGGTAAACAGACTATCCACAGAGAAACCCCCTGGGGGTGCTTTGGAAGTGGTCCATGGAGGAAGGAATTCTCATTCTGGCTGCTAAGTACTCATGACTCTGAAAGGCTTCCACACATGGTTTTTAAGCAAGATTTGGCTCCTTATGCTGGGAGACTGGTTGTGGGTAAGTGAGTAGTTAAATGTCCATGCTCTTCTCAACATGGAGACCTGGACAGCCAGGGCATTGGGGTCTGGAAAGTACTCAGCAGTCCTGGGAAGACTGGTTCTCTCTTATCCGTGGCAGGTGAGACAGATGGCGGGGCAGGGTTTCTCCCTGGCCTCTGTGAGCCCTGGTACACAAACCTTCAGTGCGAAGAGATGGCTCCAACATTTTACTTATCGGATGTCATGGAGTGTGTGTCCTTTCCCTTCTTTTGGGAAGCTAAGATTTATTAAAATCTGCAAATTGCCTCTTTTGAGTAAACATTAAATAAGAGTTCTAATTTCCTAGCAGATGTCTAGTCTGTGGGCAAGTTCTAGGAAGAGACGATCAGGAGTTTGCCATTTTATGTTATCAAAATACTCTGTGAAGATTAACTCATTGTCAGGCACAGTGGTGCACACCTGTAATCCGGCAACTTGTGAGGCTGAGGCAGGAGGAATACAAGTTTGAGGCCAGCCTCAGCAATTTAGTGAGACCCTGTCTCCAAATAAAAATTAAGAAGGACTGGGATGTAGTTGAGTGTTAAAATGCCCTAGGACCCTATCCCCAAAAGATTAACTCATTAATCCTCATTGCCTCCTCAGGACGTTTGTTATCCTTATTTTTCAGCTGTGAAATTGGGAAGGACTGCTGCACAGAGGGGCCTAGCCCAAGGCCATGCAGCTGGTGAATGAAAGTCCTGTGCTGGGTATGGGCTCTTGGGCAGGCAGGCTCCAAGGTCAGGAGATGCCTTGGCCTGGGTGGAGGCGTGAAGAGAGGCGCTCCACAGCCCCCAAGCAGAACACACCAATTGTGGGTGCTGATCTGATCACTGGGGATGTGTGATAACACAGATAGTGGCGAGAATGAAGGTGGCTTTCCACTGTTCCGTGACAGCTGAAAAGTGAGAGCCAAATTAATGGTGCTAGCAGCACTGTGAGGAAATGCCTAAGCAATCTGAATGCAAATGACTATGAGACTGCAAGAGTGTTTGTCCCTCACTTTGTATTTACAGTGTTTCCAATTCCAAAAGCACTCTCAGATGTATGGCCAGTTCCTCACAACAGTTCTTCAAAGTAAACAGGTAGGTGTGGACTTATTTGTACCTCACCCCTCAAATTCACAAGTTGAAGCCCCAAGAGCTCAGAATGTAACTGTGTTTGGAGACAGGGCTTTTAAAGAGGTGGTTAAAACGAGACCCTTGCGATGGGCCCTAATCCAGTCTGACTGGTCCATAAAAGAAGGATATTAGGATACACAGAGGAGGGACCATGTGAGGACTTACTGAGAAGTCGCCCCTCTGCAAGGCAGGGAGACAGGCATTAGGAGAAGCCAAAACTGCACCTTGATCTTGGACTGTGAGAAAGTGAATTTCTTTCTCTTTTATTATGGCAACTCTATCAAAGACAATAAACCATTTGGAACAACTGTAAGCATTTTAGACATTCTCATTTCTTATCAGAAAATCTCCATATTAGTTCTATAACTTACACAGATATAATAATAATAATAACAACAACAACAACAATGGCTTATACTTACCCTGCCTTTGCTACATGCTAGGCATTGTTGCAATAACATATTTCACTTAATTCTCATGACTCTTTCTCCCAAGAAGTAAGTGGGGGAGAAGAAACAGATGCTCCTTACAGTAGAATTCCAACGAACACATGTAGGGGAATGAGCGAAATAGAAGTTTGCACTGGGCAGACACTAGTCATAATTATTTTAGGTAAGCAAGCACCATTGGTAGACATTGAAATATGTTTGTGAAAGTATGAAAAATACACTCTTTATAAAGTCTTAAAGTATCTTCCAGAAAGAAGTGTATTAATATCAAAGGGAAAAATGCTAATTTTGCAGTGGAGAAACTGTACCCACCATCTCATCCAAGTGGGCAAGGTTAACCTCAGCAGTAATAAGACACACCGACATGATATACCCCAGATGAGCTGCACCGAGAAGGGCGTATTACAGCTGTGCGGCTGATGAGAAAACACCTGGGCCTGGCTTTTCATAAGTTTCATAGATTGAAGAAGCTGAAGAAAGCATGGTTGCTAAATGCAATATGGGGTCCTGGGTTGGATCCTGGGTCAGAAAAAAGAGACAAGGGAAAACTGATAAAATTCAAGCAAGTATTGTAGAGTTTGATAATAATTTTATAACAATGTCAATCCCGGTTTTCATGACTGCAGTTCATTTATGCAGAGTGCTAACATTAGGGAAAACTGGAAGCAAGGTATAGGGACATCACATAATTTTTGCAATTTTTATGTAAGTATAGTTATTTCAAAGTAGAATTCTTAAAAAAAAAACAAAACCCTCCTGCTCAATGGGTGTAAAGTTTGAGCTATGCAAAATGAGTATGTTCTAGAGGTCTACCATACCACCGAGTGCCTGTAGCCTAGTGCCCCACCCCATCCACAATAGATACATCGCAAGATCCCCAGTAGAGTTCTGAAACTGGATAACACCGAACCCTGTATATACTATATTTTTCCTACATGCCACGAAGTGTTGCCACCAAGCAACAGAGTTAATCTCTTCTTCCATGTTTCACGTCCTGGTGTCTCATTTTCCTCATTACTCTTGTGCTTTGGGGCCACTATTAAATAAATAATGGTAACTGACAGGCTTCCCAATCTCCAGGGCCTTCAGGGGCCTTGCCAGTGTGTGTCAGCGTCCAGCACAAGACAGAACAGAGCCACGGGGGTTGGGGTGGGGTGGGGTTGTGGGGTGAAGGTGGGATTCAGGCCAACTGGAGAGGGACTGCCCTGGGACAGGCATTTTAGACTAAAACAAAACAGCAAACACTGCAGTAGGCAAACACATTGCTGGGCTCTGCCTGAGGGCTGCTGTTTGGAGCCTACTTTTTTTTTTTAGAGAAACAACTTAATTGAGTTTTTCACATGGCCTAAGTTGCTCCCAACACTCAGTTGCGTACGTGGTGCTGGGGTTTGAACCCGGGTCCTTGTGCTTGCCAGGCAAACGCCGAAACCGCTGAGCCACCGCTCCAACCCCTGGAGCCTACTTTTTGACATAAACCGACACTCTTGGCCGTTACAATAGTGGACACAGCTAATCAAGAGAAGGCAGAATTGTGCGTAACATTGTGCAGCCGGGTGGGCGGGTGGAGTGCTGTTCACTTGGGTTTCCCTGCCCAGGAGCTCTGGACCTATGGCTTCATCTTGTCAGGTCACTACTGCCACCTCGTGGTCACTGGGGCTGTGCCAACACAGAAAAACAGCATCACTTTCTGACGTGGAAGCCGTGGATCATCTTCCAAATCTTTGGTGACTCCTATCACAAGTTATCCCAGTAAGATACAAAATGCTTTATATAGTGCGGTCCTTATAGCTCAACTTTTCACAAGTGGTGAGAGTTGTTTTGTAATCAATACTAGGAGCCTAAGGCTTGGGCTCATTCAATTGTCTGGTCAACAAACTTTTTTCTGCCTATTATGAATGTCTGTATCATGTGCCTTTTTAGCATAGTTGTAGATATTCAACACATATGTGAGATACCGAATTGAAGAGATTAACTTTTTGAGGGAGTGTGGAGGCAGAAAACAATGGAGAGTTAGAAGATTTAGATTTATTCATTAGCTGGATGACTTTGAGCAAGTCACTTGGCCTCTATGCATCATTTGTGGCTGCTAAAAAAATGTAGGGTTGAAGGTAGGTGTGGTGGTGCCTGTCTATAATCCCAGCTGGGCAAGAGGCTGGGACAGGAGGATCAGATGTTTAAGGCTAGCCTGGGCAACTCAGTGAGAACCTGTTTCAAAATAAAATAAGAAGGGCTGGTGATGTAGTTCAGGGGCAGAGCACCTCTGGGTTCCATCCCCATTAACACACACACACTACGTAGTTCAAAAGATCCAGCATTTCTCCTGTATATCTTTTGGGGGTGTCTTTTAAGGAACTTTACGGGATTGTATTTATTTATTTCTGTATTGGGCATCAAACCCAGGGCCTTGCATGTACTAGGGGAGTGCTCTGCCACAGAGCTACATCTTCAACCTAAGGGATTATAAAAATTAATGGGTTTTTGACGAGGTGTGAATATTTGGGGTAAGAAGGAGGGTATTAGGTAAGGTTCAGCCTACTACAACCAGAACACTTCCACTAAGAAAAAATTATTTAAGAAATGGATCCATACTTACTAAGGCTGGTGATGTAACTCAGTGGTAAGAGTGTTTCTAGCTTGCACATGGACCTGGATTCAATTCCCAGGACTGAAAAAAAAGAAAACCCCCCAAAACCCCACAACCCCAAAACCAGTATGTTCTGAATCATGCATATGATTCAGAATCTAAGAGGGTAGAAAAGAGTACGTAGTGAAAATTCTTACTGGGGCTAGAGCGGTGGCTCAGCGGTTTCGGCGCTTGCCTGGCAAGCACAAGAACCGGGGTTCAAACCCCAGCACCACGTACACAACTAAGTGTTGGAGCAACTAAAGCCATGTGAAAACTAAATAAAGTTGTTTCTCTCAAAAAAAAAAAAAAAAAAAGAAAATTCTTACTGATCTGTCCTCTGCTCCCCACCAATTTCACAATCTCTTTGTGTGTGTGTGTGTGTGTGTATGTGTGTGTGTGTTACAGGGTTTGAACCATGGGGCACTTTAATACTGAGGTACATCCCCAGACTCTTTTATTTTATTTTGAGACAGGATTTCCCTAATTTTCTGAAGGTCTTGCTAAATCGCCATGGCTGGCCTCCCTCTATCTTGGGATCCTCCTGAGTCACAGGGATTACCAGTGTGCACCACAGCTTGGGATTTCTTTTCTATCTTTCTAGAACTGTCCCTCCACATTGCCCCTCCCATTTCTTTTATTAACAGAAAAAGCAGAAAATTGTGTGTAGTGCTCTATAGTGCCTTTAAAAAATCTACTATTTATTTATTTTTTATTTTACCATGCTGGAGATTGAACCCAGGGCCTCACACATGTTAGGGAAACACTCTACAACTAAGCTACCTCCCTAACTTCTTCTATTTTTTATTTTGAGGCAGGGTCTCACCAAGTTTCAGAGGCTGTCCTTGAACTTGTGATTCTCCTGCTTCAGTCTCCTGGGTCACTGGGCTTACAGGTGTGCACCACTGTGCCTGGCTCCTTTTCATCTATTTATGTATTGGAGTTTCATGTAAAATTTCACTCACACTTGAGGATACTGTATATCTCTTGATTGCTACTTGACTTCTACATTCTATAGTTCTATTATAATATTTTTCTTTCTTTCAACAGGATCAGATTTTCCTTATACCCATAACTCTCATAACTAATACACATATCTTGACTACTAGGTGGTGTAAAAGTCTCTTTTGCAAGGGCATTTTATGACTCTTAAGCACCCAATTTGATCTGACATAAAATGAGAGTACCTTAGACTTGTAGCTATGCAGACAAGAAAGCCATTTGAGCTTAATGGTG
Source organism: Aplodontia rufa (assembly GCA_004027875.1). NCBI lineage: Eukaryota > Metazoa > Chordata > Mammalia > Rodentia > Aplodontiidae > Aplodontia > Aplodontia rufa. The sequence goes on along the minus strand of PVKS010001614.1, from coordinate 111,484 downwards.
TCAAATCTCCAAGAGACAGGGAAAAAGTGACCCCTGGGAGAGGTCTGGTTCACAGTTTTCAGTTGGAAAGCTTGTAGGGCTGCTGTTAACCATAATCCATAATTGTGATCCACAGTTAGCAAAGTGTGGGGGAGCCCAGAAAGCTCTTGTGCGGAGCTTGGGTATCGCCACAGCAGTCAAGTATCTCCACAGCAGTCAATAAATTTGAAAGACCGAGAAAGACAGAGCAAGAAGGTGAGGACCAGTTTGTTACATTTTAAGTTACAAGAGCTGTCCTCCTCATTCCGTAATTCCCCTATTTTTCTTCCTTTAAACAGGATCACATTTTCCTTAGACTCATAACTCTCAACCCTAATTGTACCTTTGAATCACTTATGACCTTTTTAAAAAAATCCTACTGTAAGGGCTGCATCTTCAGGTTTTCTGATTTAATTTGTCTGGGGATGAAGTCCAAGGTCTAGTTTTTTGGAAAACTCCCTGGGTGATTCTAGAGTTAGTCAGGTGACATCCAAAGCTGTGGACTTTGAGTGACTGGCTAGTTAGGCAGCCCCGTCCTCCCCCACAGGGTGTTTGTGTCAGAACACATGGCCAGATTCTTCTTGACCTCCCTTGATGCTATCATCCCTTTCTCCTCTTCCTATTGCATGTTCACTGTCTGACTTGAGTTGTGGCTTGTTTTGATGTTTATCAGCCCCCTTCAGATAGTCTGTAAACTATCTACTCCTACTTGCTCCAGTCCCTCTCAGGTTCAGCTACTGAAGATGTTACTTGTGTGCCGTGTGGCCTTCAAGTTCTAGATTAGTGATTCTCAGAACAGCAGTATCAGCAACACCTTGAAAAATCCTTGGAACATCTTGAAAAATCTTAGAACATCTCAGCTCTCCCGAATCATAAACTTTGGAAAAGGGGCAGGGCAATCTGTTTTCACAAGCCCTCCACATATTCTGGTGCATAATAAAGTATGAGAGCCATTGTTCTGAGGCTAAGTCGGTCCAGGAGAGGGAATTATACAGGAGGCCTTGGACCATCAGGTGATAGTTCTGAGAATGAAGTATGCAGCCAGGGACAAGCTGCCCTGATCCCTTGATTTGCATCTTGGGCTGAGCATGCTGAGCCATCTTATAAACCCCATCGTTTCCATCTTAACTGAGTGCTGGAGAATCAGCTGCCTTTCGTTCCAGCACTCCACTACCTGGGCCCTGCTTACATTCAGTCCATACACCCTGTCCTCATCCCTTGCAACTTTTGACCCTGTGAGAGGCCTCTACATTTTCCCCGGCCAGAAACAGATGTTCTTTCAGGTCTTCCTGGAAGAGTGTGTTTGTACTTAGTAATCTCATTTGACTGACTGCCCAACATGACTGAGTCCCCTCCTCTTTTGTGGGTCTTTTGGTGACTCATTTTGTGGTCTGAAGATTGATTTTTTTTTTGTTTACCTAATTGGTGCTGAAATTTACTCAGGCACAATAGTATTAGCTGTGATTATTGAGTGATGAGAACAGATTTGGCTTTAAGCAGTCTTAGAACTTAAGCATCCCAGTGGACACTGTCCTTCAAAGTGGTCATATCAGGAGCCTGTCTGCTTATTCTCACAAGGCTCTCGCTGTTCAAAATATGACTGGAAGTGCTTTTCTGGGTCTGCTGTCGGGTGAGCCTGATTTCTGTGCTCCTCCATGATCTGTTTTCATCTTCCACCACCATGTCCCCAGTGCCCACTGCTCCAACCACAGAGCCATTTGCTATTTCTTGAATTTAGTCTGTACTTTCACATCTCTGTGACTTTGTTATTCTTACTCAGTTTGGAATGCTCTTTTATGCCTCTCTTTGCTTGTTAAAATTCTGTTTTTCCTTTAATCATCAGCAAAATGGCTATTTTTCCTATGAACCCTCTTCTCATTCCTCAAACCAAAAGCATAGCTTGCTCTCTTCTCGAGTGTCAGGCGAATTCACTTTTGCTGGTAATAGACATGTTTCTCTAGGTAAGTAATGTCCTCAGAGGTAAGCTTCTTGACCGCAGGGACCACAGAAACCATCCATTACCCTTCAGCGCCCAGTCAGGGTTAGAGATGATACCTCTCTATAAAGGGCCCCATCCGGTACCACATGAGAAGTCAATCTATTTAGATTATTATAGAAAAATGGCACCATGCTCAGTTTGACCACATCTTTTTAAAAGAAATTGATTTTTTAAAAAAGAGATAAGGACAGTGAGAGAGAGAGAGAGATTCAATTTTTATTGAGTTTTTCACATCTTTCATTGCTTCGACACTTAGTTGTGTACATGGGTGCTGGGGTTTGAACCCATGTACTAGCACATGCTAGGCAAGCACCCACTGCTCCAGCCCCGGAATTGATTCTTTTTAAAAATTTTTTATTAAGGAGTTGAGTTATTGTACAATCATAAATGCATCTAAAGTAACAATATGATATGAATGTGTTCCTCAATCAGAATTACCCTCACATTGCCGACACCCCAGTCTCTTGATTTTTCTATATTTCACCCCTATAAGCAATATAAATGTTTAGATTGTGAATTTTCCAGAATTAAATGATTGTGTAAGTATTATTTGGATTCTCAGATATGCTACATTTTTTTTTAAAGGAGAGAGGGACAATGAGAGAGACAGAGAAAGAGGGAAACAACTTTATTTAGTTTTTCACATGGCCTTAGTTGCTCCAACACTCAGTTGTGTACGTGGTGCTGGGGTTTGAACCCAGGTCCTCATGCTTGCCAGGCAAGTGCCAAAACCGCTGAGCCACCCACCGCTCCTATGCTACATTGTTGATTGTCTCCCTAGATCCCTCTCTACTTCCCCCACCTCCACTGTCTTAATCACCGGAGCTGGAACTGAAGGACCTATAGCTATTTTGCACACCAACTACCTTAAAAGAGAAAAATTCAGTGAATTTTAGAAATTAAAAAAACAAAACAAAACAAAAACAACTTAAGCCTGAGCACCAGCAGCGGAACTACACCTTGGACCTCCCAGTAAAACAGCTTTGAATGCAACAGTGCTCCTTTTTTTTTTTTTTTCAAAACCCTTCCTGTTGCTAGAAGTGTTCCCTCTGCGACATTAATGCTCTGTGTTTTTCAAGGGTTTCGAATTCCTGAGGTCCAGAAGTGTTTCAGAAAACAGGGACAATGGCTTCTAGGCTTAAATGCGTCAGTGATTCTCTGTGGTTGCAAATCCGGCCACCAAAAGGTGGAGTTGCATTGGATGAACCAGTGATTGAAGTAGCTGTGGACCGCGATAGGGCTGAACTTTTATGGTTCAGCGGCAGTGGAGGATCCGATGCCACGCTTGGGATTTTTCACTGTGGTATTTTGTCTCCTTTTCCTTTTTCGTAGATTTTCTTTCTCTAATGCTTCATGAGAGCATTTTTACTCCCTGATTTCTCTTCCCAGAATCTAATCTGGTCTTGACTCATGCCTGATGTGCTCGGATTTCCAGGCTGGTCTACCACAACATAAATTTGTCTTTCTGCCATGCTGAAGATTCCCCCAGTGACTGTGGTATCCCGCACCGTGGCCCTATTGCTCTTCTTCCCAACAGTGACTCACTGCTTCCTGACTTGCTGGCCCCCTCATCTCCCTGTGATAGAGAATATTGTCCCTCCTTTGTTGTGAAGTTTTCATCTCTCGCCACTGATTTCAAACTTGTTTCAAAATTCACTTCTTCCAGAAATACTTCTCTGAAAATTTCTAGGCTGTTGGATCAATTCTTAACTTTATATGATCTGAGAATTTGCATGCTCGTTAAGAAGCTTTATTGCATAATTCCTTTTGTTATCATAATTCTGAGGCTATTTTTTCCCCTTTTGGGGGATATTGCAGATTGAACCCAGGGGCACTTAACCACTACGCCACATCCCCAATCCTTTCTTTTTCTTTTTCTTTTCTTTTCTTTCTTTCTTTCTTTTTTTTATTTTTTTGAGACAGGGTCACTCTAGGCTGAGGCTGGCCTCCAACTTGAGATCCTCCTGCCTCAGCTTCTCAAGTCCTTGGATTACAGGTGTGTACCACTGCACCTGGCTAGTTATTTTACCTTTTACATCAAGAAAAAAATGATGAATTAAGATCTGATTCCTGCTGGGAGTGGTGGTGCACAGCTGTAATCCCAGTGATTCAGGAGGCTGAGGCAGTAGGATTGCAAGTTTGAGGCCAGCCTCAGCGAGTGAGCAAGGCCCTAAGTAACTTAGTGAGACCCTGTCTCAAAACTGAAAAAATAAATAAATAAAAAGATATGGGGATGTGGCTCAGTGAGTAAGTGCCCCTGGGTCCAATTCTGTGCATCCCCTACCCCCAAACTGATTCCTTTTGACACATGGAGTATCAACTTATAGCCACCCACCACTCATGTCAAGGCAAGAAATCTTTAGGGGTTTGGAATCATTGAGACGGAGGGGCTACAGGTTGCCCTAGTTTGAAAGAAATGACCCTGTGGCATGTGTGCTGCCTGCACATGTAGGGAGGGTCGTCAGGGTAGATATCTCGGAGTGCCATGCACATGTGTCTCACTTCCTTATAGCACTCAGGAGTGGATAGGACCACTGATGGGGGAACACAGGAGTCAGGTATGTGTCAGTCAGCTTTTTGTCACTGTCACCAAAACACCCAGCTACTTAGAGGAGGAAAAGTTTATTTTTGGCTCACATTTTCAGTAATTCAGTTCAAGGTTGACGGAATCCATTGCTCTGGGCAGAACATCATGGTGGAAGGGCGCAGTGGAGGAAAGCTGCTTAGTTCTTGGTGGCCAGCCAGCAGAGGGAGAGGGGAAGGGACTAGGGCACAGGTTTATAGGAGTCAGGCAGGTGGGAGTGGTGGAAACATGAGGTTAAGGGAAAAATCCTATAAACTGGTCCACTGTGCTGATTCCCACATGCCTTCTTTTCTAAGAAGCAGTTTTCTTGCAGCCCTGCCAGGCCTGAGTGGAAAGGATCTGTCACATTCCTCAGCAACTACCTGCTTTCTACAGGAGAAATGCAGGCCTGAAATGACGTTGATAAGAGGAACCCAGGTTACCCTGAAGTGGGAGACTTTTATGACCCTATTAACAGACTAGATCCTGGAATTCTGGGATTATAAAGATAAGTTCCCCTAACCACAAAATCTGTTAGAATTTATGGTTAAGAATCCAAATTAGAACCAGTCATCATGGGCCAAAGGGACCTAGAGTTGTCATGGCAGTGGGAACTTGAAAGTCCAATGTCATCCTGCTGACAGTCAAAAGTCAAGAGGTGGACTGAATGGGACTCTCTGGAAGTTTCCAAGGGACCTCCAATAAAACTGTAGTGCAGGAGAGGCATGCCATCCATTTCCTCTCTGAGAGGACCCACTCTTCCCTTTTTCCTTTTCCTAGTTCTTCAATAAACCATGCCTGTTACTCTGAGCAATGTGTCTGAAATCTTTCTGATTTGTTTGCAAGAACTGGCGCTTGAAGGGTCCTTTGCACGGGCTCAGTTCCATGGAAAGCCCCAGCCCCGTAACACAGAGATGATGAACCCTTGGAGGGCATCCCCCCAGCGACACACCTCCTCCAGCCATGTCCCACCTGCCTCTGCCCTCCACTCACCCAGTCCATCAAACTAAGATGGGCTAGCCTAGGGCTGTGGGGTGTGCCTGTAATCACAGTGACTCAGGAGACTGAGGCAGGAGGATTGCAAGTTCAAAGCCAGCCTCAGCAACTTCATGAGACACTGTCTCAAAACAAAAATATAAAAAAAGGGCTGGTGATGTGTCTCAGTGGTGAAGTGCCCCTGGTTCAATTCCCAGTACCAAAACAATTAACCCAAGATGGACTAATTAGGTTACAGCTCTTCTAATCTAATCATGTGACCTCCTACATCAACCTAGGAACTTTTGAGGGACACTTAGCATCTAAACGATAACACCAGGGCTGGTAAGCACTGTGAGTAGTGGACTTGGGACACACAGCTGAAAACTTCAGGCTGTGTTGGGTTCAGAGGCAGTGGGACAGATTTACATTGATTTAGAGACAGAACAACATCAACAACAGCAGCAGCAGCAACACCGTGACATTTCTTGCATTTGACTATAGTAGAATCAATCATGCTTCCTACATGTAAATCATTTGAGGATAACTATTTTATCTTTTTCCATCTGGTCCACAGTGATCTGCTCATAAACTGAAGGACTTACTCACAGGCTCGCATCTATTGATGGGGACTGGAACACCAATATCTGTGTATAAATCACCTTCAGAGAAGACTGTGGATTAGATAAATAGTAGGAAAAGAAGAGGAGAATGCACTTTGCTAATCATAGATTTTTTTTCGATCCATAACAACAAACCCAAATGCAGTTGATTCTGCACAAAATTAATAAGCCCAGGATACATACTACTTCCATCATCCTGTAAGTCAGGTATTGATCAACAAATATACACCGAGCATCTACAAGTTGCAAAGATTAGTCTAGGTTTTCTGATGAAGTTTTCCTTCTACCCCATGGAGAGAGATTAAAAATGAAAACAAAACAAAACCTCAAAACCAAAAGTTAAAGAAAAAAGCACTACACTCCCAAAAGACAGCAAACAAGCAAACTATGTGTTATGTTATAAAATATTGCATAGGCTAAGTGTGGCGGTGCACTCAGCTATTTTGGAAGCTGAGGTGGGAGGATGGCAAATTCAAGGCCAGCCTGGACAAGTTAGTGACACCCTGTCTCAAAACAAAATAAAAAGGACTGCTGATATAGCTCAGTGCTAGGGCTTGCCTAGGAGGTGCAAAACCCTGGGTTCAAATCCCACAGGAAAAAAACAAAAACAAAAACAGAACAAAACCAGAAAAAAAAAAAAACCCACACAGGGCAGGTGTGGTGATTGGGAATTCTGGGGAGATTTAAAATGGGTGGTTTAATAAGTATCATTGGGAAGATAACATTATAGAAATGAATGAACACTTGAAGGAAGTGAGGAAGTTAACCTTTGGATTTATGGGTGGGAGAATTCCAGAACATGGGGAAAGCCAGTGTAATGACTGGGAAACAAGGACATGGGTGTTATGTTCCAAAAACTTTCAAGAGGCTAGCATGGTTGACAAAGATGAGAGGGGAAGTGGTGAGAAGTGGGTAGGAAGGACCAGGTCACTGCGGCTCTAGTAGGCCCTGATAAGGACTTTGGTTTTCTTCTGAGAGACATGGGCTCCAAGTGAGTTCTGAACAAACAGATGATCTGATCTGATCAATATCTAAAGAACAATTCTGGCTGCTTTTTTGAGAGCAGTGTGGTAGTGATGTGAGCGGGGAAGCAAGGGGAGACACCCCAAGATCAGTGAGGAGCCTACTGCTGTTAAGTCCCTGCTGGAGGTGACAGTGGTTTGGACCACAGTGAGAGTGTGACTGAGATTGTGAGAAATCACAACTTTCCTGATGTTTTGTGATGTAATCGATAGGATTTCCTGTCAGATCAGATGTAGAGTGTGAGAGAAAGAAAGAAATCAGAATGAATCCTTTTTTTTTTTTTTTTTTTTTTTGTAATGGAGTATCACTGAATTGCAAAAGCTGGCCTCAACTCCTGGGTTCAAGCTATCCTCCTGCCTTAGCCTTTCAACTAACCGAGACTATAGGCATATACTTCCATGCCTGGCTTAGAATGAGTCCAATTTTAGGGACTGAGTAACTGAAAGAGTGGGATTTTCGTCAATGGAGATGGGGTGTGGAGAGAGCAGGTTTGATACAGGTGGGTGGGTCGTGGTGTAATTTTAGCAGTTCAGGTAGACCTCTGATGTTGTCAATGTTTTGTACAAAGAACACTCTAGATAGCTCTGCAAGCACTCTGATATCCCTGTATAATTGGTGATAATCCATGAAATACTTACGCTTGCTAATCTCTACACGCTTTAGGTAGTCTCCAGGAGTTCCCCTCGCATATGGTGCCATGGATAACATGAAGCAGGGACGAGCTTCTCACCCTGGGGCTGTGGATCACAACTGTGAGGTCTGGGGGCAAGAATTCTGTGCAGTGGGATTTGCACTTTTTGGGTTTTCCAGAGAGAAAAATTATGATTCATAAATATAAGGATTATAAAGCAATTTGGCTGATTAGTTCTTAGTTTGTTGATCTACAAGTCCTTATTCAATCCAAGGGTGAGGCCTCTGTTGTGTGCATCTGGGTGTGTGTTGATGTTTTCATGCCTCTGAAGTCGATTCCCTGTTTCTCTTTATTCTAGATTCCACCTTTCCACATTTCTTCCCTTTGCCCACTTTCCTCTTCCTTCTGGATTTCTTATCCAGTATGTTAGTTAGGTTTTCGTTGCTATGACCGAAATTCCTGACAAAACACTTCAGAGGAGAAGTTTATTTTGGCTCGTGGTCTCAGAGGTTTGCAGGGCCAGCTGACTCCATCGCTCTGGGCAGTAGTGAAGAAGAGTGTGCTTCATTCATGGTGGCGGGGAGCAGAGAAAGAGGGAAGAAAGCGAGAGTGAGAGAGACAGAGAGAGACGGGGCTTCAGGGGAGATGAGTCCTTCCAGGGCACACCCCCAGTGACCCAGCTCCTTCAGCCATGTCCCACCCGCCTACAGTTGCCACCCATCAGTCCATGCAAGCTAGGATGGAAAGATTAGGGTACAGCTCTCTGAATCCAGTCATTGCACCTCCGAACAGTTCTGCATCAACACAAGAGCTTTTGGGGGACAGCTCATATCCAAACCACAGCACTCAGTTTCTATTTTTCATTGAACTTGACTACTTTTCCCTCCTTCAGCATTTATCTTTGCTGTGCTTCTCTCAAGCAAGAGATTTAACTAGAAGTGGCTTCCTAAATAACTCCTCTGAATGGATTCACAATAAATAGTTGTAAAACAAACAAATGAACTTGTTTTCTCTCCTGCACGTCCTTGAATGGAATGACAGAGATAAAGCGATACACATCTACAAAGGCTAAACCTCAAGGATCATGAGCCTTGCGGCTCGCAAGCCTTCAGCTATTCCCTGCCAGCCCCCACGTGGTCTGCTATAGCAGAGCAGCCTGTGGGTCTTCCTGTACATAGGGACTGTGGTTTTCCTTAGGGCAGAGATGGTCGGTCTCATTCATGTCTATCTCCGTATTCCCACTGTGCCTTGCATATAGTAGGTACACATAGATGACTCCAGAGCATAATGCCCAAAGAGTGGGATGAATCATGCATAGCAAGTATTACATAGTTTAAAATTGTAGGTTTGGAAATAAGTCCTCGAGTAGAAGCTTCTAGAAAAGAAAACATCCTTTTATCTTATAAAATTTTAGGCAGCTGATGATACTCACTGAGGAAACCATGATTAAGTCTCAGGAAGCAGACAAGGAAGATAAGACAGAATTTTATTTAACAAGTCCGGATGGGTGGACCTGGTATTAAAGGCTTCTGATGTCAAGACCAACCTGACTCATAAAATACTCCTCTGAGTAACATCCTTTTACTTCCCAATCATTGTGCACCGAAGTGTTTTACCTTGATGCCTCCTCTTCCACACCAACTCTTGGACCTTACGGTGTTTTCTGAGAGTTTATAGAAAAATCTATTCCAATTTTTCAAACTGTTAGTAAGCTATTCTCTCTTACCCCCTGAACAGTTCTATGTCATTCTGGATTGGCATTCCAGTCTCCAAGTGGCAAATCTCTACCAATTACATTTTGAAAATCCGTGGATGAAAATCCGTGGATGAAAATACAGTTGGCCCACTCTCTCTTTGTTAATATATCCTTGGATTCAACCAGATGTGAATGGAAAACATTCAGAAAAAAAATTGCATCTGTGTTGAACATTTACAGATCTCTTGTCATTATTCCCTAAACCATGTGGTAAAACAACTATTTGCATAGTATTTACATTATATTAGATATTATAAGTAATCTGGAGATGATTTAAAGTATATAGGAGAATGTGCATAAATTATATGCAAATACTAACCTATTTTATGTAAGGGAATTGAGCATTCCCAGATTTTGGTATCCTTGGGGGTCCTGGACCTGCTCATCTATGGATACTGAGGGCTGGCTTTAATTCAGTGGGCCTGTAAGTAGAAATGAAAGGAAGAGGTCTAATGGTCGAATTCTTCCTGACTCAACCTCCCTCCCTAGTGTGGGACCAGATTTTCTTGACATCAGAAATAAATATTTTCCTGCTCATTTTTTTTTTAAAAGAGAGAGGGACAGTGAGAGAGACAGAGAAAGAGAGAAACAACTTTATTTAGTTTTTCACATGGCCTTAGTTGCTCCAACACTCAGTTGTGTATGTGGTGCAGGGGTTTGAACCCAGGTCCTCGTGCTTGCCAGGCAAGCGCCGAAACCACTGAGCCACCGCTCCAGCCCCCTTTCCTGCTCATTTGAGAGCTGTCATTTCCTTAGTTACATTTGTCTGAATTTGTCAATCCTTGAGAATTTTGCAATAATGTGAGAAAACCAAGTAGGGCTTTCCAAGAGTTACTTCTGGGTGTTTTTGGATAAGGGTGAAAAAGAACTTAAAGAATGAACTTGGTAGATGACAGGGGTGGGAGGAGGACCCTGAACTATCTTTGACAGATCTTTATGCTTTATTTCTTTACATGACTGGAAACAAGATCATTCATTGCTCAACAAACACTTGCTGAGCTCTTACTATTGTTAGAAACCGTTCTTGGCACTAGCCACACATCAGTGAAGAAAACAAAGCAAAATAAAAACATTCCTGTCCTCACAGGGAACTTCAGTGGGGAAAGTTCCTCCTGTAGTCTGTTTCTTTCTCCCTTGTGAGCAGGAGACAAACTTGTCAGATGATCCTGAGAAAGGAAGAGAAGCTTTACTCCCTTCTCTGCCTCTACTCTTGTCACACTTTTCTGTTCTACCCAAGTGTCCCAAGTCCCATGGTTTTCAGAAGAACCTGTCTTGAAAAGAAAGAACTAAGGAAGCAATTCCCACTCTTGGCAGTTTCATAGAAGGATGGCAGGAAACGGCCATACCAACTCTTTCAGAGAGACAAACCCAAGCCGTGTTTTCTTGTCAGAGACAGAATCTAGCAGAAGTCATGATGTCATTGTTCCATCAGGCAGTTAGGTGCAAGATCAGGGCCTCAACCCTTGATTTATTTTTCTTTTAACCTCTAAACCCAATCTGTGGTCCAGATCTGTGGATACATCCTGAGCCTTCTTATTTTGCCACTGTATCCCCATCAATATCATAATTTCTCTCCTGTACACCTGTGAAAGCCTCCCACCTCCATTATTTCTAATGTAGCCTTCAGGATGTTGTAAGGGTCACCATCCATGAGCCAGTCTTGCTCATGCCGCTTTCTTACCTTTCATCAACCTTCACAGGCTCCCCACTTTATGCATATTCTGATGTTCTCCCAGCTCTTCCCTAATATACTTTCAACTTTTATCTTCAACTTGTACTTTTCGGTGGAGCTGGGGATTGAACCCAGGGCCTTGCACCTGGTAAGCACTGACTCTGCCACCAAGCTACACCGCAGCCCCCATGCTTACTGTTGATTTATCCTAACCTCCTACTTGGGGAGATGACATACCTTCCCTGGTATTTGCTCTGTGCTTTCCAGCACCTGAATCTTTGCTCCCACTCTTCCTTCCTTCTGGAATTCCCCGTTCACAATCACTGCCATGTGAAATTCTACTTATCAATTAAGATAAATTAGTTACCTCTCTGGCCCTTTTGATTTTCTTTTGCCACAGGGTTTCACTAAGTTGCCCAGGCTGGCCTTGAACTTGTGATCCTCTTGCCTCAGCCTCCTGAGTTGCTGGAGTTGTCTGAAGTCTTTTCCGATCTGCTCTGTGAATGGAATTTCTTCAGCTCTTGGTGTCTCTGTCATGGAGGCCGTCATCCTGACGTTAGTTTCTGCTTTCCTCTGTAGTTTTAAGTCCCTTGAGGCAGAGACCAGGGACTCTTTGTGTTTCTCTTATGGCTTTTCATATGGCAGGTGCTTCATACACATTTGCTGGATTACGAAGCAGGGCATTTGAAGTGTATGAGGGGCCAGCAAGCTGGGGGGCATAGCTTTGGGTTGGGGCCAAGTGGATTGAAGGGGTTTGTACTGTTTGTCAGGAGGACTTTAGAGGTCGCTTTTGTTGGGCTTGGGGTCAGTTAGCTACATCTGAAATGTTTCCACTGGAAAATGAGAGAAAACCATCTGAACCTATGGAGATAAGGGGACAATCCTTTGATGTAATCCTGATTTATGAGAGGGACTCAGGAATAACAGGTACTGAATAATGCTACCTAAAATGTTCCCTGGAGTCTGCCAAAAGAATAGTGGAGAGAGAAAGCTCATGTTTACTGCATTCCTGGAGCATGCAGTATGGGTATTGTGTGTGCTTCTTTATATACAAAAATAATAGCAGACATTTTTGGATTTCTTAATAAGTGCCAACCCTACTCTCAGTACTTTAGCTGTGTTAACTCATTTTATTTTTACAAAATCACTGTATGTAGGTGTAATTAGTTTGAGGAAATTGAAGCACGGAGAAAGTAACTAACTTGTCCAAACTCACACAGCTGGTAGGAAGACATTCTGGACTCGGAAGTCTGGTGCTGAGGGTAGCTTCTAATCCCCTTGCTGAGTTGAGTTTCATTCATTGTTTGCAAAGTCCAGTAAGGCAGATGTTTACAGATGAGAAACCTGAATCTTCAAGAGGTTAGGCAGCTTTCTCATAGATGCACGTGTAGTAAATGATCGTCCTGGGATTCTAGTTCAGTTCTGTCATTTGCCACCAGGGCACCCAGCCAGTTCTATTCCCCACCCTACCCCCCCACCCAGTATTGTCAGTAATAAATCATTAGTTTCTTTTGAGAGATTCTGAAGACTGGAAGGGCTATTCCAGGCTGATGCCTAGCCAACAACGCTCCAGTACTAGGCATAAAGTATTTCTCTCCACCTGGGAGAAATCCTGGTGCCTTCTGTTTTTTATGGTGACAATGATTCAGGTTCACTGGATTTCCGGGAAATGAGTGTCCATTTCTGAGTTAAAGGCATGGCATGCACAATTGGGTCAGCGAGTGGCCTTGCTGAATTCCCAGGAAATACCCTGAAGTGGATCATCTTTGCTCAGAGAAGGTTGTTCCCTTCCTCAGACTTTTATGCACATTCCTGGAGGACTTTGGAAAGTCAATTTGATTCATTCACCAAGCTGGAAAATGCTGTGTAACTTCTGCTGCATTATGTACTTATGTCCTGATAATGTGTCCCAGATGAGATCACACGCCTACATGGAGCAGTTTTGTGCTGCCTGGATCGCTACAGGCAGCACTGCCAGTAGCAAAATCATTTATTCGCATACATGTCCATTATTCACAGAATAATTAACGAAATTCTCTTTTTTCATTCAATATTTTGAGAATTTATTTTTTATTTTTTTAAGAAAGAGGGGACAGTGAGAGAGAGAGAAAGAGAGAAGCAGTTTTTTATTTAGTTTTTCATGTGACTTTCATTCCTCGGACACTTCATTGTGTACGTGGTGCTGGGGTTTGAACTTGTGTACTCACACATGCCAAACAAGTGCCGTAACCGCTGAGCCACTGCTCCAGCCTCTGAGAATTATTTTTAAGCATAGATTCTTATCTGTCAGGAAGGCTCCAGCATGATCCTGTTTAAAGATGGTAGAAGAACCAGATGCCCAGTTTACCTGCCCTGTGACTTCCAGAGTTCTATAAAAGCCTGGAGGCAAAGAAAATGGACCTAATTCCAAACTGTATTTGACAGAAAGAGATGAAATAGAGAGTCCAGTGTATGTCCCTTTATCTTCTCTGACCAAAAAATATGTCTATGAAAGACCGATGTCACAATACATGGTGACAGTGTTGCAAGGAAGGGTTTGATTGACTGATTTTAATTGTTTTTGTTTTGAGACAGGGTCTCCCTAAGTTACTGAGGATTCTGCTGAATTGCTGAGGCTGGCCTCTAACTGGAAATCCTCCTGCCTCAGCCTCTGGAGTTGTTGGGATCACAGGCATGTGCTGTAGTACCTGGCTGGCAGGATCTTACAGGTTGATGTGGGTTGCCCTTTTGGAGATATTTTGAGGTAGGTGCAACAGCAGGAAGGGACACATCTAAAGGGAGGAAGGCATCTGGAATTTAGGCTGGATCAACAACTTAGATTCATATTTTGCAACAACATGTGGTGGGCTAGGGAAAGAGGGGAAGTGTGAGGGGTGATTGGGTTGCGCAGTTGATTTTTTTCAGTTAACACTCCGGGGCTGCTCATTTCCGTGAGAGGAACTACCCCTGTTCTCTACTGGAGATGAATTGCTTTCCTTCCCTTAGAATCTTGAAGGGATTTAGGCCCGTGGGGCTAGAGTTGCGGGAGAATGTGTTTGAGGTGTATTTGACGTTTCTCCCGTGTCACAGGCATCGTAAACGGCCGGGAGTGGACAAGGCTGAAGAAGTATTGGGAGATATCTTTCAAGATAAGACTTCTCATTTTAGTTTTTCCCCACCTACCTCATATCATTCATCTCAGATTTTTTTTGGTAGTGAGGTAGTGAGGATCAAACCCAGGGGCACTTTACTACTTTACACCACTGAGCTACATCCCCAGTCCTTTTAATTTTTTTATTTTGATATGACCTTGCTAAGTTGCTTAGGGCCTTGCTGAGGCTGGTCTCAAACTTTTGTTCCTCCCGCCTTAGCCTGAGCTGCTGAATTACAGCTGGCTCATCTCTGATTGTTAATAGGTACTAGGATGTCAGAAGATTTGAAAACTTATCAGTAGGTTTGAGATTATTTGAAGTTATGAGAGTAGATCTTTGATTCTCCTAGCATTTTTGAAGACATTTCACCAAAAGGATAAGAACTCCGATGCTTGCAGTAGAAAAGGATTCGTAGGAGACAGGCCGTGTGCGCGAGATGGGAAGGTCTGGAGTTTTTCACCTTCTGCAGTGGGAACATCACTTGGCATCACAAACATGATATTGTATGATAGGCTGTAGCAAGGAGTTTGGAACTAAGGAAGCTTGCCTTTAAAAATGAAACAGTGGTGGCTGGAGCGGTGGCTTGGTGGTTACAGTGCTTGCCTGGCATGCACAGGACTGTGGGTTGGAATCCCAGCACCACAGACACAATGAACTGTCACAGCAATGAGGGCCACAGGAGAAACTAAATAAAACTGATTCTCTCTCTGTCTCTCTTTCTCTTAAAAAAAAAAAAAAAGAAACATTGGCCAGGTGTGGTGGCACACATCTGTAATTTCAATGACTTGGGAGGCTGAGGCAGGAGGCTGAGGCAGGAAGATCAAATGTTTGAGGCCAGCGTCAGCAACTTAGTGAAACCCTGTCACAAAATAAACAATAAAAAGGGATGTAAAAAGGGATGGGATGTAGCTCAGTGATAGAATCCCCCACTCCCAAGGTAAAACATACACACGAAATTATGGTGACCTCCCTTTTAGAACCCCCGATTTTCTCTTCCTTATCTGAATTCCCCTCTCTTGGAGATGTAGCTCAATGGTAAAGCCCTTGCCTAGAATGCAGTAGGCCCTGAATTTGATTCCCAAAAGCAGTAAAACAAATTTCCCTCCTATACAAAGAATCTTAGAAATTCTTATGTGGTAGGAAAGCAAGGTCACACGATACTTTGCTGTAGACCCTTGAGTTTCTGAAAACAATGGTACTTGACATTCACAGCATGGAGGTACCCTTTGTGGTTCCTGTTACCCCCAAGGAAGACTGCTTTAGGGTCCCCCTTTCCCCTGAGCTTCCTACTTTTGCCCATGTGGCTTTGGTTAATGTGTCAAATCCCCATGAAGGAGCTAGTAAGGCAGAGTGAGAAGGGCAACAGTTTTAATGAGTGTAAGGTCCCTGAAAGAGGAAGACAGGAAGCAGGAATGTGTGGGAAATGCGTTAGGCTGCTATGTGGATATGACTGTCAGGGTCAACACGCAACAGATGCCCATTAGAACAGTCCCCTGTGAAGCAGAAATGACCAAGTCCTTCTGTGTTGAGGCTGGGGGCCTCAGGATGAGTTCAACCAGGAAAGCCTAGGCAAAACCTAATGTTTCTAACAAACACTTGTAAGCTGTGAATTAACTGAATTTTTTTGCAGCAGCCAGAAAGTTACTTTTATTTTTTAAATTGACACATAACAATAGTACCTATTTATGGGGTATAGTATGATAATTCTCTACATACATACATACATGTAATGCTCAAATAAGAGTAATTAGCATTTGCCTCTCTTTAAACATTTATCATTTCTTTCTGTTGGGAAGCTTCAAACCCTTCTTTTAGTTCTTTATAAAATATGTGATAAAATATTGTGAACTATTGGGACTCTGCTGTAGAAGACTAGAACTTATTCCTATGAAACTGTATTTTGGTTCCTGTTATCCAGTCTCTACTCTCCTCCCCACGACCTTTCTTCACTGCTAGTAACCTCTATTATACCTTTACCTCTAAGAAATCAACTTTTTTAGCTTTCACATCTGAATGAGAATGTGATCTTTCTGAGCCGGGTTCATATCACACAACATAATGTCACCCAGTTCCATTCATGTTGCCACTAATGAAAGGATTTCATTATCTTGTTGGTGTGTGTTTGTGATGCTGGGGATTGAACCCAGGGCCTTGAGCATGCTAGACAAGTAAGTGCTCTACCACTGAGCTCAAAAATTTTTTTTTGAGACAAGGTCTTGTTGAATTGCTGAGGCTGGTCTCAAACTTGTGATCCTCCTGCTTTGGCCTCCCCAGTTGCTGAGATTAAAGGCCTGTCTGTAGTGCTGGCTCACACCATTCTTTTTAAATGGATGAATATATTCCATTGTGCATGTGTACCGTATTTTATCTTATCATCCTTCAGTGGATATCTAGGTTTCCCTGATAGTGATGTTGTGTATTTTTTCATATGTTTGTTGGCTATTGGTTTATTCTTTTTTTGAGATATGTCTATTCAGATCGTTTGCCCACTTTTTTAGGGGTGGGTGGGGTATGGGGATTGAACCCATGGGTGGTAAACCACTGAGCCACATCCCCAGCCCTTTTTATTTATTTATTTTTAATTTTGAGACAGGATCTCACTAAGTTGTTCAGGGTCTTACTAAGTTGCTGAGGCTGGCCTTGAACTTGTGGTCTTCCTGCCTCAGCCTCCTGAGTTTCTGAGATTATAGCTGTTTGCCACCATGCTATTTGCCCACTTTTTAATTGGATTATTTTTGGGGGGTGATTGCTATTGAATTGTTTGAATTTCTTGTATATTCTGGGTATTAATCCCTTGTCCGATGAATAGATTGCAAATGTTCTCTATTTGGTAGGTTGTCCCTTCCCTTTGTTTATTGTTTCCTTTGTTGTACAGAAACTTTTTAGTTTGATATAATCTTATTTGTGAATTGTGTTGCTTTACATTTGTTGCTTGTGCTTGTAGTACCTTTTTTTTTTTATTAAGAGAGAGGGACAGTGAGAGACAGAGAGAGAGAATCCATTTTATTTAGTTTTTCATTTGGCCTTTGTTACTCAACACTTCATTGTGTACATGGTGCTGGGGTTTGAATCCGTGTACTTGTGCCTGCCAGGCAAGTGCCGTAACTGCCAAGCCACCGCTCCAGCCCCGCTCTGTCAAATCTTTTTCCCAGCCATGATGCTTGAAGTTTGTAATTTGTTCTGGGAATGCCAAGATTTCAGCATAACATACCTGTGTTTATCTCTTCTAGAAGTATGACACTTTTTGCCTGGCCTGGGGCTTGGAAATGGCAATATTTC
The DNA here is from genome assembly GCA_004027875.1 of Aplodontia rufa. Taxonomy (NCBI): domain Eukaryota; kingdom Metazoa; phylum Chordata; class Mammalia; order Rodentia; family Aplodontiidae; genus Aplodontia; species Aplodontia rufa. Next base: position 93,814 of record PVKS010001614.1, on the reverse strand, counting down.
AAGGCCTTCAAGTGCTGTTTGGTTTTCCAAGTGTTATGTTTTGGACATGAAATGTCCCTTAAAGACATGTGTTGACAGTTTGATCCCCAAAGCAGCAATTTTCAGAACTAGAGATTGTAGAAAATGATTGGATTATGAGGGCTCGAATCTCATCAGTGGATTAATCCATTTTATGGATTAATAACTTTTTTTTGGTATCAGAAATTGAACCCAGGGGTGCTTAACCTCTGAGCAACATTGCCAGCTCCCTTTTTAAAATTAATTAAATTTTTTTTAAAGAGAGAGAAGGACAGTTAGAAAGAAACAATCAATCAATTTTTATTTAATTTTAAATGTGGCTTTCGTTACTCCGACCCTTCATTGTGAACTTGGTGGTGGGATATAAACCTGGTCCTTGAACGTGCCAGGTAAGCACTGTAACTGTTGAGCCATAGCTCCAGACTCTGCCAGACTTTTAAAAAAAAAATATTTTTTAAAATTTGAGATGGTGTCTCGCTAAGTTACTTAGGGCCTTGCTAAGTTGCTGAGGTTGGCTTTGAACTCATGATCCTACTGCTTCAGCCTCCCAAGTCACTGGGATTACAGGTGTGTGCCACCACACTTGGTTTGGATTGATAATTTGAATGGACTTTTGGGACATGCTGGGAACTGTAGGAGGTGGGACTTAGTTGTAGGAAATCTGTGGCTGGAGGCAAACACAGAAAGGATATTTCTCGTGCCTGGCCCCTTCTCCTCTGTCACTTTCTGCTTCCTGGATGCTCTAAGCTGGGCCACTTTATCCCACCATGCCCTTCTGCCATGGCGATTTGCTTCACTTCAGACCTAAAGCAACGGAGCCAGCTGAACATCAATGGAAACCTCTGAAACTGTGAACTAAAACAAACCTTTCCTCCTCTAAGTCATTCCTTTCAGATATTTTGGTCACATCAATGAAGAGCTGACTAATGCACCCATTCTTTTCTTTTTCAGTTTCTATGAAAATTTGACTTTAAAAAAACTCTCCATTTGGGCTGGAGCGGTGGCTCAGCGGTTATAGCGCTTGTCTGTTATGCTGAGTATGTGAATTCAAACCCCAGCACCACGTACACAACAAAGTTTTGGAGCAACAAAGGCCATATGAAAAACTAAATAAAATTGATTCTCTCTTTCTCTCTCTCTAAAAAAAATAAAAAAAACCCCAAAACAATAAAACCTCTCCATTCCATGTCCCCATGTCCCGTCAAGTCATTCCTTCTAGCCCATGTGTTGAGGGCCTTTTATGTTCTGGGAACTACACTAAATATGAAATATGAAGGGAGAAAGATGAAAAGTCTGCCTTCAAGAAGTCCAGTGGGAGGGGACCATCAGGAACACAGCTGTCATGGCAAGTGCTGAGGATCATGATCTACCTGTGTGCAGTGGGAGCCGATAGTGGATGGCACCTTGGCAGTTGAGGATGCAACAGAAGGCAGGTCACAGACTCTAGAAAGAATTCTCCTGGCCCCTCTTCCTCTCAAGTGGGCCATAAACCTTAGCTGCCTTTCCCTTAAAATAGTTCATACCAGAGGGGTCCTCCTTGCATCTAGAGGAAAGAAACATTTTCTCTGAAGACACACAGAGTCCTAGAGAAGAATCTGAGCAAACAGGACTTGCTAAGTTCTCTCCAGTTTAGCTCAGACCCTTTTGTGTTCTGGTTATACTTCTGCAAAACTATCTACAAAAATATGCAGATCTCCGTGTTCCTTTGAGTCTTCATTTCAGAGGGCTTCTGTGTCACGTAAAACTTGCATTAAATAAATTTATGTTTTTCTCTAAATAATCTGTCTTTTGTTATAAAGGACTCAGCCATGAAACTTGTGATGGTGGATTATTTTCCCCTCTGCAGAACACTTTAATATAGGCTTCTATTTGGTTGAGGGTGGGAGTGTTGAAGAAAAGCTCTCCAAAGACAAAATTGAGGTTGAATCCTGATGAATGAGCAGGAGTTGCTCAGACACACGTGGTGGTGGATAGAGGTGTCACTAAGGAGAGGATGTTCCAGGTGGAAGACACAGGTGCAAAGAAAGGATCAACAGGTAGAGAAGAGAAACTAGAAAGAGAGCGGTAAGGCACAAAGTGAGAAGAAAGGGGAAGTAAGGACCAGTAACTTCAGAGCCCTGCTAAAGAGCCCACCCTGGGGGCAACCAGGAGCCATGAAATAGTTGAAAGCAACAAGAAAGATTTGACTTTCTCGTCCCTGCTCCCGCACACTAGGTTTCGGGAAGAAAACTTAACAAGCACCGCGGCCTGCCTTCCTGGGCTTTCCTTGCCATGCTCTGGTGCCCAGCTATTCACATCAGAGGTAGGTGTTGCTGGGTGAATGTAATCAAAAGCAGTGGATGTGGAACCATATGTCAAGTTTGCCTCTTTCCATCATATTCTGAGGTGTGTTTCCCTCCTAGGTGGCAGATATAGGAGTGATTCACATCAGGGTTATGTCATAGTTAAGTCTGAGCAGACTGCAGTGGAAAGTACATGAGCTGGCAGTTAGGAGACCCGAGTTTCCATTCAGGAGACAAATTCAACCCCTCCTTCTTCATTTACAATGCTGGGAATGGAACCCAGGGTCTCACAAGTGCTGGGCAAGTGCTATACCACTATGCTGTGTTCCCAGACCCAACATTACTCCCTCACAAGGCAATGACGGCATTTGGGACATGCTATCCCCAAATACACACCTTGGCATTTGAAAAAAACAGCAGAAGCAGGAAGATCACTCTTTTCTCTCCCTTCTCTCCTGCAGCAGGTGGTAAAACCTAAGAAGAGCTTCTGGTTTTCTCCCAAGCAAATCATAGAAATCTCATTCTAGAGGAGCTCTCTCTTTACCTAGAGGAAAGGCACCAAGGACAGAGATGCCAAGAATCTCTATAGGCAGGCCTTGCAAAGCCCTCTGCCCCAGGTTTATTACCATTAGATCAGACCCCTTTGTCCAGTCGACCTCAACAGCCTGGCATCTGTCCACTCTTCCTCAAACTCAAGCATAAAATACACAGGTTTTCCTGGTCCCTTGGGTCTTTGTTTTTGAAGGCTTCCAAGTCACGTAAACTCTCATTAAATATATACGCTTTTCTTACTAATAATCTTTGGTAAAAAGTATTCTCCTACAACACCCTAGCAGTAGCAAGCTTTTTTCAGTTTACTCATCTCTCAGCAGCCTTCCTGTTACAGAATTAGGTTCGCTGATTTAGTAAAACGCCCTCCTACCTCGCCCAGTGGCTTGTGTACTGGCTTTGTGGTTCTGGGAGTATTTTCTGCCAGCATCTCCTGAGAGCTTGCTAAAATGCAAATTTTGGGGCTTCACTCTACACCTAGAAATCGGAAACTGTGGGGGTGGAATCCAGATCGCTTGTTTTACCAACCCTCCAGGCGATTCCGGTGAATGCTGAAGTTTGATCATCACCGATAAGGGGTAAACTTTAAACATTTGGGGCACCAAACCCAAGCTTTCCCTGCGCAACTCCACTGAGCGCAGATCCGCGGTACGACCAGGAGAGGGCGGCGACCGACCTGCCTTTTCCCTAGCCCAGCTGCGGAGCCCAATTAGAGGGTAAACAGCAGCCACAAGTTTCTATCCCTGCAGAAGTAAATTACAAACGTATGAAAAAGGACTTCCAAAGGCTGTGGTCTCAAAATGGCAGTTAAAGAGAAGGCAACCTTCAGAGTCGAAGCTGCAGCTGCGGCGGTGCATCAGCATCTCCGATTGCAAAATCATTGAGGGGTCGAAGCATTTCTTTGAAGCCTTTCTTCGAGCCGGTTTCCTTTGAAATACTCGAGCTTTCCGACTTTTTTTCACAGTTAAGTTTAACAGCTGACACGCTCCCTACAGTCAGAGGTGTTAGATCTGCGGGCTGCACCAGCGCGAGGTTCCGCATTGTTCTTCTGCAGCCCGGGGCAGGGCTCACCGCCCAGGGGAGGCAGGGAATGCCCTCCTCCCCACTTCCTCATTTATACTCTGCACCTCTGGGGCCGCCGACCACCTTTAGATCTTTCCTGTTACATTCGTGTCCCCGCCTCTTTTCTTCCTGTCCTCCAGATCGCCAGGAGTTCCTCATTTCTGAGCTGTTCGTGGCCCCCAGTTCCTGCACAGCGGGAATTTTGCAGCGAATGAGTCAGTGGGGCTCGAACTTGATACAGCCTTGAATACTGGGGCGGGGCTGAGAGGGGTGAGAAAAAAATAAACCCGCCTCAGTCCTCTCTCCCTTGCTCTGCATATCCGTCCTTTACACGGAGTCACATCCATTTCAGAAAATCTGTGGATGGTGTGGGGTGTGGGGGCTCAGGATGACTTGGGGTTCCCAAAAGAGAAACATTTAACTCATCATAAGAATTAGCATACCAGGTGCCTTGTGGCGTTAAGTAGTTTAAAAACCCTTCTGCAATCGTGTTCTCTAAATTTCAACCCAACACAAGTTAAAAGATTGCCCCTTCCAAAAAATATAGTTTCAAAGAATGAGGCTTCATTCTATTTTAAATGTTCAGAGCATTTTCTACAGTGGGGGTAGGGGCAGAGAAGGGGTTTGGGTGATCCCGTACTAGGAAACCAGTGCCTATAGCTATCAAGGAGACATATTTTAAAATTTTAATATATAAGAGACACTTTCTCAATTCAGGATTCTCACATATCAATTCTAAATAAAAATTCAAGTGGAAAATGCTCCACTGCTCCCCATGTGCAGAGGAAGGGTAGGAAAAGGAAGGGCGAAATCATTTAAAGTGTGGTTTTGTGCTGCCAGATTCAAGGCAATAAACAGATGATGTTTTGCTCCTTAGGGCCAGGATGTCTCCAGTTTGTAGTGAATACATATTGAAATGATGGTTAGTAACTGCAGAGTTTTTATCTTGACTTTAGAATAATAAGAAAGAAAATATAGAAGAACTGGCAAGGGCCTCTCCACAGCTGTTCTTGATTTGTCATTATGATACAATCTGTTTTTTTTGTTTGTTTTTTGCCTGCCCCTTATAATGGTGTAAAATTCCGAAGCTGTGCCTTTGTTTTCCGGATAACAGGGAACCATGTCTCTACCTCCATTTTCATTTTCATTTCCAAAAATGGAGGGTTGAGAGATTTTCTTTCCGCTTAATGCTGATGAACCAGTGCTTCTCACCACATCACCAGATGAGTGACTGACACACACATAGTGGGGGCTCAAGCAATATTTGTTAGGAAAATGAACAACCCTAAAGCCTACGCTCTTTCTGTTGTACCAACTTCCTTTGTCTTAATACTTCGCGTGTGGTGACACCTTTCTTGACCAGGGCAATGTCTGTCCCTCACTAATCACTGATGCAGGGCATGAGGTCTTCTGTGAAACCAATAGTGGGAAGGCCCCCTTTCAAATCCTAAGTCTTTTTTTTTTTTAAAGAGAGGCAGGGGGGCGGTAAGAGGGAATCAATTTATTTATTTTTTCATCTGACCTTCATTTCTCTGACATTTAGTTGTGTACGTGATGCTGGGGTTCAAACACTGATCCTTGTGCATGCAAGGCATGCATTTTAACTGCTGAGCCACCACTCCAGCCCCAAATCCTAATTCTTGCAATCTTGCCAGAATGATTTCAGACATGTCACTCGGAGTAACGAGCATGAGTTTATTAGAAGGGATAGGAAAGGGGAAAGGGGGGCATTCTCAAGGAAGAGAGGGGGTTGTCTCAGAGAGGAGAAGGATGATGGCATGCCTCTCCTGCCCTCCAGTTTTATTGGGTCCTAGGTAAGTTTCCAGAGACAAGTGCCAGGTCCACCTCTTGACCTTTGACAGTTGTCAGGATGACATCAGACTTTCAAGTCCCCAGTGCCCTGACAACTCTTTGGTCCATGCTGAACCCAGGGGCACTTAACCACCAAGCACATCCCCAGCCTGTTTTATTTTTTTATTTTGAGACAGGGTCTCACTAAGCTGCTTAGGGCCTCCCTAATTGCTGAGGCTAGCTTTGAACTTGTGATCCTCCTGCTTCAGGCCCTGCATCCCAAGTCACTGAAATTTTAGGTGTGTCCAGCTGCTCTAATTTGGATTTTTTTTTTTTTAAAGAGAGAGGGTGGGGGGGGGAACTCAATTTTTATTAGTATTTCATGTGGCCTCATTGCTCCCACACTTCGTTGTGTATGTGGTGCTAGGGTTCAAACCTGCATACTCACATATGCCAGGCAAGCACCATAACTGCCAAGCCATTGCTCCAGCCCCTAATTTGGATTTTTATTTTTAAAGAGAGAGAGAGAGAAGGACAGAGAGAGAGAGAGAGAGAGAGAGAGAGAATCAATTTTTATTGAGTTTTTCATGTGGCTTTTGTTGTTCTGACACTTAGTAGTATACATGGGTGCCGGGGTTTGAACCCGTGTATTGCGCATGCCGGACAAGCGCCTAACCACCGAACCACTGCTCCAGCCCCCTAATTTGAATTCTTAACTACAAATTCTTACCTATTTTATGGCTAGGGGGAATTATCCTTGTCTCCCCAAAATCTGGTCTGTGTAAGCGTCACAAAGTCATGTTCTTTTCATCAGCATTTCAGGGCCTGCATTTCTCCTGCAGATAACAGGTAGCTTGCTGAGGAATGTAACATATTCTATTGACTTAAGCCAGGCAGGGTTGCAGGTAAATTGTTTTTTTTTTTTTAAGATTCTTTTTTAAAAATTTTATTCAGAAATTTATTTGTTGAACAATCAAACAAGCTTCTAATGAAATAATATAATATATATAAATTCTGAAAATTAGATTTACCCCCAAGAGCCCCCACATAATTACCCACCCTTATCCCTCTCCTTCCCAATACATCTCTACAAACGCCTTAGGTTGTATGACATTACACCTTATCCGAATTTAAAACATGATAATAGATCTCCTTTCTCAATGGCCAGGATCTAGCTCGGTAAATTATTTTTTAAAAGAGAAAGCATTTGGGGACAGAACAATAGGCTCATATTATAGAATTATCCCACGGCTAGCTAAAGTCTCTCAGTTGCCCGTCAATCACCAGTGGCTAAACTCCTCTTGGGAATCAGGAGACCCCGCTGCTTGTTCAAGACCCAGATGTCTGGAAGTACAACTCTCAGCAGTCTCTGTTCTCCCTTCTAACTGTCAAAATCTCAGTGGGTCATTCTGGCTGTCCACTCCCAGCTTCTCTTCCTGCCTGACATTTTGTAGGTTGGATGCCCCGGATCTCCTTGATCCTGCTGAAGAGGGAACACATGGCTCCTGTGGGCATGCTGGTCCAATGAGAAAAGCCAATGGTTTTAAACAAGGTGACTATGAGGCCCCTCACTCTGAATTGGGAACATATTCCTTCTGATGAGAAAGGAAGCTGAAAGGCTACCCCATAGCACCAAAGAAAGAGCAGAGATGCCCACTCAGCCCTAATACAGCTGACTAGTCAAATCTGCATATGTATGTTACCCGCTTTTGTTTCCATAAATTGTAGCAGGTTCTGAGGGGTGGGTGGGGAGAAGCAGCTAGATTGCTTCCCTCCAGTTTGATCAAACTGCATGAAGTTTCCTACTCATTTTTCCATCTTTTATCTACTTCTTATGCAGACAGGTGGGCAAATCCAGCCTGTCCAGATCCAGGCAGGTTCCCTGGGCTAGACTGCCAGTAACAGCTTCATTTCCTAGTGAGTGCAAGGCCAGTGAGCACATCCAGAAGATAAAAGAATGGAGAAAGTTTAATCACTTGCAAGTGAGGGGGATACTGGAGTTATTTGCAAAGTAGTGCTCTCCTTGAACAAAGTGTGGAGATTTTATTGGGAAGCCTATACAAATTCATATGAGAAAGCACATGTAGGAGCAGGTACATTCCTGAACACGCTCAATTTAAGGTGTACATTTTTTAAGTATGCTTCCTTCAAGGTCAGAAAGCATGTTTTTAAAAGGAAAGATGGCAGACGCATTTCTGGGCATTTTCTGTTCAAATTCATAGAGCACATGAGGAGAGACGGCTGACAAGAACACTTTTAGGCAGATAATATTAAAGTGAGCAGTTTACTCTGGGTCACATAAAAGAGTAAGTCAGAGTGACTCTGTAAGGTTTTCTTGTAAGGTTCTTCAAAGAGTTTTAGCTGAAAGAAAAGGGAAGTACAACCATCTTTTAAAGGAGAGATAGCTTTCTCCTCTATAAACACAGCAGTTTGCCCTCCAAAGCACCTACCTCACTTAGCCGCTAACAAGATGAAACTTCACTTGACAGACCAGTGACAGGAAAGGTCACTTGGCATAGCAACACCTCAAATCCATTCTTTGGCTGTAAGTGCTTTGATGGTTAATTTTACGTGCCAACTTGATTAGATTAAAGGAATGACAGGGGACTGGAGCAGTGGCTCAGCGGTTACTGCACTTGCCTAGCTTATGCAAGGACTTGAATTTGAACCCCAGAACCATGTATACAATGAAGTGTTGGAGCAACAAAAGTCACATGAAAAACTAAATAAAATTGATTCTCTCTCTCTCTCTCTCTCTTAAAAAAAAAAAAAAGGAATGCTATGATAGCTGGTAAATATTTTTTTTGAGTTTGTTTCCAGAAGAGATTTGCATTCCAGTCACTGGGTAAAGAAAACCTGCCCTTACCAATGCAGGTGGGCATCACCCAAGTCATTGAAGGCCTAAATAGAACAAAAAGTTAATGGAAGGGTGAAGTTGCTGTTAGATTACTGTCAATAATGACAGCCATATTCAGATGAAAATACAAATTCCTCCTTCAGAAAGCACAGTCTTTTCCATTGTAAGCTGACTACCTTCCCACACCTGAGTTTTGGCACATAGCCAGTGTTTCCTGGTATAGCCGCAATAACAACTCCATTGTCCCAATTTCAAATCCCCTGCCCAAGCTCTGTTCCCTTGAGAAAGCCAATAAATTCACTCACTCTGGAGCAGTGCTGTTCTCTCCATCCCTGGGAGCAGCCTTCTCGCTGCCTTTCCTAATAAAATCTCTTATCTCAGCTACCAGGGGTCTCTGCTGCATGGAGCGTGTCCAACAGTTGCTCTCTGCTAGAACTGGGACATCCATTTTTTCCTGTCATTGGATATCAGAGCTCCTGGTTCTTGGGCCTTCAGATTGGGACTGGGACTTACACCATTGCCCTGGTTTTGAGGTCTTTGGGTCTGGAATGGAACTATACCACCAGATTTCCAGGGCCTCCAGCTTGTTGTGGGTCTCCTCAGCCTCCTTAACCTTGTAAGTAAATCTCTGATTCTCTGGAGAACTTTAAACTAGTACAAGAATCCTTGTGCTCAGGCATTTGAAGGTTCTCAGTGGTCTCACTCTGATTACTTTTTGCATCTAATTAAATCATTGTGTTTGAAATTTCCAAGGCCCTGTTATGGAAATATCTGGGTTTGGGGTTTCAGCTGCCTTAGGTCGAGGACTGTGCTGGGAATTCAGGGTGATGCGCTACCCGGCTGCTTTCTTCTGCAGCCCGGGCAAGGCCCTGAGTCTCCTCCTGAACTAGAATTTCACTCTGGCCTGAAATTCTTGACCACGACAATAGGCCAGTGGGAGCTTCTGGCTGGAAGCTTGGTGTTATGGTCCAAAGTCAGCCTTTGTGTGCCTCCTTTCACTTTATAAGGCTCTGAAAACTAGGTGCTTGCCTCATTCTTGTCCGAACTTTATTCATGCCTGTGTTTTGGTGACTGAGTCCTTTGTCCCTCATAAAGTCTGAGGTCCTGACTCTTGTCCTGTTCTGGAACAACAGACATTCAGGACTTTTTGGGGTTGGGTGGGTACTGGGAATTGAACCCCGTAGAACTCTACCACTGTGCTACACCTCCAGCACTTCTGTATGTATTTATTTGTTTGTTTATTTTTTGGGACAGAGTCTTACTAAGCTTCTCATGCTGGCATAGAACTTGTGATCCTTCCGCTTCAGCCTTTTGAGTATCTGGAATTATAGGCATGTACCACCATGTCTGGATGACCTTCAGGAATTTTTTTGACTACCTTCTCTCACCTGCCTCATAGTTATCCTGGGATGAAAGTCTTGCTCCTGAGTGCTGGACACTGCTCTGGGTGCTGACTAGTGGGTCCTCCTGTGGAAATTGCTGCATGTCCCCTTGGTTTGTGTGGCAGTGCTCCAGCTGCCATCTGCTCTGCCAGGGGTAGCTAGACTTGGTGATGATGACAATCTCAGCTATGTGCTCCTAGCAGAGACTTTGACTAGAAAGATATGTGTGCCCTCAGGCCCCAGCTGTGCTGGCTCACATCCTTTGACCTTCTTCATACACTTCTAGAGTGATTGTCTAGAAATCTCTGTGTCTACATTTTCTAGACATCCTTGTTATTAACATCATTCAGTGCAATACCCTTCTCCACTCCTCTTTGCTTTTTGTGTGAAGTTCAAGTTCCCAGTTGTAGTTGTCTTTCACCAGACTGTAGTAGGATAGAGTATGTCATGGTTGAAAGCACAGACCCTGGAGGCAGGCTGCTGCATTCAGATACTGGTTCTTGCACATACTAGCTGTGTGACATCACCTTCTTGTCCTCAGTTTCCTTATCTGTAAAATGGTGACATTTACTCATAGAGTTGTCACAAGTTTAAACAAGTTAAAGTATCTAAGGCATTTAGAACAGAGTTTGGCAATAAGACTATGTAAGTGTTAACTATTATTATTTTTCAAGACTGAGTCTCTAGCCCGACACTGTTATCATAATCCCCGTAGCCTACCCACACTGCTCTACTCTTATTGGAGTCCTAAGTCAGAGTCCTGACTCTAGAGGTTTCAGATATAGCCTCCTGACACTTCTAGAAGTGGCCAATTTATAGAGAGGTGGTGGTGAAGCAAGAAGAGAATCTGCTTGGTTTGGTCAAATTGGGACACCTGCTAAGGATGAAGTCCATGATCCCCATATTGACAACAGCTTTAGGAGTATGTAGGGGGAGAACATAAGCTTGGAGCTAAAAGGTATGCATATACATAACAATTTTGGCCATGCTGTGGGGTCCTGTGAGGTCAGAGGTCTGTTTCTTCTAGTCCTGCTGGCACAGGGGCCTGCTTAGGTGACTTTGGGGTCAGCTTCTGCTTGCATCATGAAATGAAGCTGAGAAGGAAAGAAACAAAGAGAGCAAGTTAGAAAAGTCAGTTAAGTGGGTAGAATGGCGCATGCCTGTAATCTCAGCTTCTCTAGAGGATGAGGCATGAGGATTGCAAGTTTGAGGCCAGCCTTGGCATTGAGACCCTGTCTCAAAAATAAAATAGAAAGGGCTGGGGATGTAACTCCGCAGCAGAGAATCCCTAGATCCAATCTCCAGTACCAGAGGCAAAAAGGGGAGTCAGGACCATGACTGGGTGCTTCTTTAAATCCCCCAATTTTAAAGGAGCCCCTGTGTTACACCACTAGGACCTCCCTTGAATGTGTCCTATTTTATGTTTATATCTGTGTTTGTGCTGTTCCATATGCCTTAAATACTTTGCCCATTTCTTTGACTAGCCTAATTTCTACTTGTCTTTCAAAACCCAACAGAATTTCACCTTAGGAAGAGTCTTTATCTCCCTGTGATTTAGATGGATCCACCCTCCCTCCCCGCATACTGCCGTACAACTTGTAACTTCCATATTGTTTCATCTACAACACTGAGAGCATCTTTGGAGGAAGGATGCTCCTTTGAGCTTGAATTTAGAGAGTAGGGCAGTGTCTGCAGAGAATAAACACTCAGGGCATCTCATTGCTTGCATGGTTGTGATTATGGCCTTACTTCTTTGGCTGTTACAGAAGCCAGGTTGGACTCTCCTTTGGTGTGAGCCTGGAATCATTCAAGACAAGAGCCTCTCTGATGCTGAATTATTTCCCATGTGGTGACAACTCGTTACTGTGTCTTCACCTTCCAGACACTCTTCTAACAGATGGGAGCATCTACAACTTCTTACCACCACTGGATCCTGGAGTCCAGATAGCCCTGCATGGCTCAGGAGGAAGGCAACTTTATCCCAGGGACAAAGAGCTGCACAGAGACTTTCTTGCTGCAAACCTTGTGACCAACCATGACTGACATTCTCAGGGACTCATCAGAGAAAATTAAACAACAACAACAACAACAAAACCTTGACTGACAGAGATTTCTAGTTACTGTTTCTTATTCTTTTAGTTATTAATAATAATGTATTCAGAGTAGCAGCAAATTCAATCTGAAGACTACATTTTCCATATGACTAGCAGCTGGTTATGGCCTTGTAAGTAGATAGTGGCTGGTGAGTTTTATATGGAAGTGTTGGTTGATATTACTGATGAGCCTTTGAGAAAGGAAAAAGTGTATTCTTCCTTCCCTATCCTGCTTTTTGAAATATGGTTGTGATGGTCTTAGCCATTGTGAGTCATGAGGCCAAGGTACTCCACTTAGGGTTGGAATGGAAAGTTGAAAAGAGCCTGGGTTCCCGATTACCTAAAAGTCACCATAGTAAACCTGGTGTAAAACACAGAATACCAATGAACTGGGGCAACCTCACAGACTAGGAATGGTGGTGGAGAGTGGGAGGGGGTAGAGGGAGGGGGAGAAAGTGGGGAGGACAAACGGGGCATATATATTGTGTGCATGTATAAAAGTATAATAACAAACCCGTTGAATTTGTAAAACTATGAAAAATAATTTTTTAAAAGTAAATCTGGCCTACCAACTTCTGGCTTTTGCCAGGGCTCTTTTTGAGTTTTCTCTCTCATGCAAATAATCCTAATCCTGATCTGGTGTGCAATTTGTTCTTGTCCTAGCAGAAGTTAGTGGAAAGCTTCCTGAAGAAGTTGGACCACATCTTACAATCAAGCCCCAAATCAACTCTCTTGCCTGCTCTAGGGTTCTTTGTATTTCCAGCTTGGGGAAATCTTGCCTGGCCTCTGTACATCCTGCTCTTTACATGAGTGAGTCCCAGTTTCACTCCTTAAATTCTCTCATTTCTTTTGTCCTTCATTTGGGTTTGGGCTCCTGCCTGGTGACAGACCTATTGCCTGACTTGTACCACCTGTGACTTCACTACCAAACCCTAAGACTCTACTCCAGGCTTATTTATCTGTCTATAATCCCCAGATATTCTCAGTCTTTGTATAAATGACTAGACGCATCATAACAAGTGGGAGCAAGACTCCTGGAGGTCTGCTAACAGAAATTTCTTTCCCATGAACCCCTGGGCCTTGAATATTTACATGAGCTTAATATATTTAAGATTTCTGAGTCCCATCTCGCAGACAGACACTTTCTGTGATGAGTGAGCCACCTGGGACTGCTAGCCATTGAGAACCTACTTTTGAAGGTTTGGGGCTGCTGATTTATGAGGGAAACCATTCTGCAGAGTCTTAAAGAGGCCATCAATTGCGCGAAAGCCACAGCCACCTGGCCTTGCTCTGTGTCAGCGTGATCCCTGGCAGCTCAGCCTCACCCTGGGGATGTTTCCTTTCCCAGTGCTAACCTTAATCACCAGCTTAATTATAGTTTCTTAGAGATGATTACAGCTTCCTCTGATGAGAACAGATCTCATTAGGCTGAGGGCTAAACACCCTGTACTCTGTCGCTCCCCTTGGATTGATCCTGGTGTACAAAGGTTATGGCTGCCTCTTTAGACCTCAGAGAGGGGAATTCGGGTTGAGTAACTTGTTTTTCTCATAGTGTTCCTACATCAACGGTTGTATTTTAATTAATCCTCAGTTCCAGGAAAGTATATAACAGCCCACTTGAAGAGTATAGATTTCCTTGGCAGAAACTCATGGGCTTCCTTTTAAGCTGAACTTTCTCAATCTGGGTCCTTGGACAATGGCCAAACAGTAGCCACAAGCCTCTCCTATTTGCTTGCACAAAGATGGCACAAATTGCTATTGTTTCTATGACAACCGATGTCTTTTTTTTTTTTTTTTTCATTTTCTAAAAGCTGCCTGTGTGATGGACAGCAGCATGCGGAAGAAATTTGTGAGGCAGTGACTGGCCTGGTAGATTGCCCAAGCAAACCAACACAGCGGGTTTATTGTCTTCCTTAGTCGTGGCTCTTTGTCTCTGCATTCTGTTCCTTTGTTTGCCATGCAAGTCACATAGAGATAGGAATAATAGCTGCTAGGCTGAAAGAAGATAGACCCCAGCAATTTGTATGCAATCTCATTTGAACTCTAGGATTTGGGAAGGCAGTTTTTCTGCATCCCCTGCCCCCCTAAACTGCTGCTCAGCTTCTTGTGCTTAATGAGGCTTTTCAGAAAGGAAAACTAGCAAACAACAAAACATGGGTTCTGCCCTTTAAGCAATTGCTTTCTAAATTCTTTATCAGAGTACAGTTGTGCTATGAAGGTGAGTTTAAGAACATCTATATTTGTGATCTACAGTGACTGCATCAACAAGTCAGACTCTGCCTGGCTCTTTTAACAGCAGTGGCATTTAACATCCTTAAATAAAGAAACTACAGGAAAAATTAACTTTCTGGGGATAATAATTGGCCAGTTAGTGAAGTATCTCCACTCAATGCTTCCTGGTCTGAGAGCTAAATATCTTTGGAAGTGCCCGAGTGTCCATGCAGGGTACGGCAAATCGATTGGAAATAGTCTGAATGAGCACAATGCACCCTACAGATTGATAATCTTATTTTTCAACTATGTATAGAGGTTGTTTCTTATAGCAAAGGACAGATTGTTGTCAAAGTTCACTCTGTCTCTTATGGCTTTCGGCCTTTACTTTTTTCAGTAGACAGATACAAAACAAGCGTCTATTGTAATGGGAGCAGAGTCTTCACAATTTTAAGTGTTAGGTAAATGTTCTTCCTTTAAACAAAATATTTGGGAACTGCTCTATATAGTTTTCCCAACTTGATAGAGAAGTTTCAAGAACATTTCGGGGAGAGGAGTATCAGACATCTGAAAAGTAGATAGAGATTGTGTAATCTATCTCTGACAATTATAGAGATCATTCTATGCACAGAGACATTTGGTATAAAAAGATCAAGTCCTGGGTTCAAGGTCATACAGTCAGAAGGAAGCAGTGCAGGGACCCTTCTTGCACTTCGTTCTTGGTCTTTGGTAGGTGAGTAAAGGTCTGCAGGATACAGAGAGAACCCAGATGTTGAAGTGGTTTGATTTATAGGATCTCTCTGAGTGCTTCTGATTTTGATGTTCTGATGCTTTGTATCATATAGCGTGAGGGTCTTGGAACTACTGAAACTGACTGCCTCGGGGAGCTATGAAGGCAGCAATGGGATGCAAACATGTGCCTTGGCATACTGAGTACTTCAAGCTGGGGAAAACCAAGGAAGCAGGAACCTCGCTCTCTGACCTCTTTTGCCTTTTTCACCTGATATGAGTCACAAAAGAATTCTCTGATCTACGTTCCCTGACAGTATGCCATAAGGCTCAACCAGAGAGGTTCTGCCCTATATTCAGAGGGCACGAAGAGTCTTCTCCTTCAGTATCATGGCCATTAGGTTATGCCCCCTTCTCTCCATTAATACTTCCACTCACCTGGCCAGTTGCTCTGAGCCTTGATTTCTGAAGGCTCCTGTGTCATGTGAAACTTGTAAGCATTTGTTACGCTTTCCTCTCATTATCCTATGTTGTATCTGGCTGTCAGATGTGAACCTTGAAATGGGTAAGGAAAAAATATAATTTTTTCTGTGCTGCAGCAGGAATACTAGCAGAGTTCCCTTATAACTCCTGCATTTGTGTAGGAGGACTGCTCAGAAGTGTAGGGAAAGAGACGAAATGAAGGAAAGAAAGAGGAGAGTGGGAGTTCAACAGTAACACCCGTTTATTTTGGAGAAACCTGAGGAGGGGGGCCCAGTGGAGTGTGGGGTAGATATAGAGGGAATGGGGGCGGGCAACGGGGATCACAGCAGGCATTATCCTAGTTAAACTGGGTTTTTTAGTAGGGTGGAGATCCTCTGATAAGGGCCTGAGGCAATAGGTTCCAATAAGGGCCCGAGTCTGTAGATTTCAAGTCTGTAGATTTTGATTTCAAGTCTGTAGATTTTGAGTAGCGGGTTTTCTGTCTGGCTCATATGAATGATTTCTGATAATTTTCTATATCAAGAAGGAGTCTTCATCTTTTTTCTTTTTTTATTCATATTCATAGCTATATGAAAAAGATAATACATTTATTTAGATTTTCATTTGGTTTTTGTTCCTCTGACACATAGTTGTGTATGTGGTGCTGGGGTTTGAACCTGGGTCCTCAAGCATGCCAGGCAAGTGCTGTCACCACTGAGAAAATGCTCTAGATCTTGTAATTATTCTTAAGTGAATTAATGATAAAACATTACAGATGTCTTTTTTCTTGTCTTTTCTCTCCTCCATGTTACATCCCCATATTAAAAATATCATACATATCCTTCTACATTTATACATTGACAAAAAAATTTCAATTCATGTCAATGCTTGTACATGCATAGGGTTGTGGCCTTTCTCCTTTCTCCATTCCTGTTATAGGTTGAATCTGGAAGGTTCCTCAAAAGCTCACACTTCAAAGGCTTTTTCCCAATGCAGAAATGTTCAAAAGTGGGGCTCTTGGTAAGTGATTAGATCGTGTGGACTCTGGCCTTATCAGTGGAGTAATCTATGGATGGACTCACAGATGAACGGACTATTGGGAGATGATGGGGCCTAGATGGATGAAGAAGGCCACTGAATTCATGCTCTGGAAGCATATGTCTTGTCTCTGGTCCCTTCCTGTCTTTTTTTCTGCTTCCCAGTCACCAAGAGGTGAGCAACTTCACTTTGCCACATGCTTCCATCATGATATATGGACACATGGCCCAGAAACAATGGAGACAACTGACCATGGACTAAAATCTCTGAAACTATGAGCCAAAACACATCTTTCCTCCTTTACATTGTTTTTTCTCAGGTATTTTGTCATAGTAATGGAAAGCTGACTAATACAGTCCCCTTCTCACTTTTTTTGCAGTATACCTTCTTTAATGACATTTGGCTACAAAAGACAAGTGCTATTTAATATTTCAATTTCTTTTGGATTTCTTACGACAAGGAAGTCAACTCTTGTTATTACTGAAACTTTGTATATATATATTTAATTAGTAGTCTTAATTTTTCCATATTTTTATTGGTGCATTATAATAATTATACATAATAGTGGGATTCCTTGTTACATATGTTCATATGCACACATGATAGAGTAAGGTAATTTGAACAATATCATTCCCCAGTATTTCCTCTTTGCATACATGTATTCTAAAAGGCAAAACTTCACAGAGATACTGAAATGTTTTACTTCTGTGTTCAAATACTGTAGCCCATTGTAAATTCTTAGTTAAATAAATGCCATGATCTCTTTCAAATGTGTAGTAATAGCATCTTTGTCAAATGGCCTTTGAGGCTGAAGAGCTTATGGACACAAGTTCCACTTTTGTCTTCACTGCTTGAGTGTCATGAGGTCTCATCTTCCCTCTTTCTCCCATTCCTTATCCAAAGATAGCTCTTGAGAATCTTAAATTGTTTTTATGTATTAAATAAAGCACATACTTTTCTTGTGTAAAAGAGCTAGTGTGTAGTGATCCCAGAATCTGACCCCAGAATCCAAGTATTTCTTCCTGCATGTGATTCAGTCCTTATAAAAAGCAAAATCTTGCTTTTATTATGTAAGTTCCGCATGTGAAATTTCACTAGATTGTCCCTCTCCTCACCTCTGCTTCTAAGATAATTTCTTTCTTTGCCTCTTCTTGTCCACACATTTTTGGGAGATCAACAGCTCCTGTGACATTAACTATCATCTTTTGCAGCAATTCCCAAATATTTAAGCATGGGAAGGCTCTGTCTTCTCAATGAATTGAGCTACATGGTAGACATTTGAACTTTTTTTTTTTTTTCAGTAGTGGGGATTGAGCCTAGGAGTGCTTTACTGCTGAACTACATCCCCAGAACAATCCCCAGTTGTTGTTATTTTGAGAAAGAGTCTCCCTAAGTTGCGTAGGCTGATCTCAAACATGCCATCCTGCCTTAGCCTCCCAAGTCACTGAGAATTCAGGGTTGTGCTACCATGCCTGGCCCAAGATATTTCAACTTAAGTACTTCACTACTGCTTTCTCTTTGACAGGTTTTAAGTGAATATTGTCAACTAACTAATTGATTCATTAATGTTCACATTTTTTTTACTCATCCCTTACCAACTTCCTATTAAAAATGGTTATTCTTAACATCAAGGTGATGCAAATCATTAGAACTACTTTTCTTGCTTTATCTTGTCTCTATATTTGATTTATTGTCCTGTCAGTTAAAATTGGTTTTTGATATAAACATATACAAGCACATTACTAATAGCGCATAAGTGGTACATTTCTTAATTACATGAAGTCAAATAAGAGTTCCTGGTCAGTGGGCAGCTTTCCCTTGAACAGGGAGAAAGGACCTAAGCTTCTTCCATCCTTTGGATCTCTCATGTCTGAAAGTCTGGGGTTACCATAAAAGAGGAAGAATCCAGGCACCTGACCAAAAGTGGCTGGTAAATGTAGTTTAACTATGTGTCCTGGAAAAGGAGAAGATGCAGAGAGGTTGGGTAGTCTCTTCCAGCTGCTAAATTCTTCCAATTGCTCTTTTATAGTATCTCTCCTATCCATATTGTTTGTCTGTTTCCATTGCTACTACGCTAGTGTAAGCCACTGTTCGGGTGTACATATAGTACTGAAATGTTTGTTGAATTATTTGTCTCTTGTTTTGCTATTTCCAATCTTTCTTTCTGTAATGAACTTTGACCCAAAACCAAAGTATGCTTTCTGTGATTCCATATTGCATAGCATCAAAGACCTCCCAAGTCCACCCTGCATCCTCATTTTTCTTGGTTTAACTTCTTAGACACTTTCGTACAGTCAAGTCAATCTGTTTCGAGTGTCTGATCTTCACTTAGTTTCCTCCACTGGACAGTAAGTGGGCCACATTACCGGGCAGACTCTAATATGGAAAGACTGAGGTAGGGGTCAGAGTGTGTCTAAATTATGCCTGGCCACTAATTTAATCTGTGTGACTTCTCTACCTATACCTGTTTTCTTTTGCTGAAAAAAAATCAAGATATAAAACCCACCAGTTGCAAATTTTGAAGTCTAAATAAGTTAGTGTAAATAATGCCCTGAGTTGATTGTTACTCAGATAAATCTGTACTCAGTAAATGGCTGGTTTGTAATTACTAAGAATGCCCTCCTCCATCTGTAACTGCTCGACCCCTCCTTTCATTAAGGTTTTGCCTAAGCATCTTTAGTTGTGAAGCCTGCTCAGCTCATGCAGTCCAAAGTGATCTCTTACTCTTCTGAGCTGTCAAATCTACTTATGTGGCAAATAATCTTATAATGGTTTATGATATCTTTGTGTGCACAGAACTTTTAATTATATCTTTCGTTAGAAATAACTTCCCGTGGAGTTGGCTTTGCTTTCCTGTGAGATTTGGAAACCTCTCACTGTGGCTTATATATCCTTTAATCTCCAGTGCCTTTCACAGTGATTGATGGTTTCTTTGTAAGAATATCAGTAAGAGTTGTTTTATTTAATAAATCCATTTCTAATGTTGACAGTTGTAGCTTTAGCCAGGGAGTGAAGGCACTATAAATATTTATTTGGCAGGTTTTATGGTACCAACTGGAAGGTGTTGCTACTCAGAATCTGAGCTCATGGTTTGAAGGAATTGATAAAATTGTGAATACTGAGCCCACTGGCATCCTGGACCCCCACTGGGACCATTTGAACACTTCACATTAGTAATAACTTCCTTGAAGGGTACTGTGGGCTCCCCATGAACTGTTAATTAGGGAAAACAGGTTCATTATTGCAAAGTGGTTGAGTTAAGAACAAGCTAAAGAAGAAGATTAAAATAATTTCAGAAGAAACATTTCATGGGATATTAATACATTGGCTGTAAATAATGAAAGATAATGAGAGCATTAAATCCTAGCAACAATATATTAACTGCAAGGGAACTAATTTGTAAATGAGCATTTTGCCTTTCTCAGACAGATTTTTTTTTTTTTTAAGAGAGAGTGAGAGAAAGAGAAAGAATCAATTTTATTTATTTTTTTCATCTGGTTTTAGTTTTTCCAACACTAAGTTGTGGTGCTGGGGTTCAAACCTGGGTCCTCACTGAGCCCCATTCTAGCCTGGTGAGACAGATTTTCATTTGCTGAAAGGAATGTGGAGAATGGTCACCAAAGAGATATCTTTGGTAAAATTTCACTGTTGTTCTTAATAACTTAGTTGTCTTAGGATCATTACAATGTTTGGACTTGGATTTTTTTCACAAAGAAAAATAAATACCCTAGAGGGAGACAAAGAGAAGTTTTTAGTTTTGTTTACTTAAAACAGTAAGATACCCTTAATACAGATGAGAAAATTCACATGATTTTTTTTCTTCTTCCTTCCTTCCTTCCTTCCTTCCTTCCTTCCTTCCTTCCTCCCTCCCTTCCTTCCTTCCCTCCTTTCTTTCCCTCATTCTCTTCCTCCCCCTCTTCCTCTCCCTTTTTCTGGGTCTCTCTCCCATATAGGATAGTTTCTGATGGTATATTTTTCTACACACCCAGGAATGGTTTCCAAGTGCAATGGGTATTCTTGGCATCTATAGTGGCAGAGGAATGGTAGGAATTTTCTTTTCTTTTTATGCAATGCTATGATTGAATCCAGCTTCTCTAATGCTAGGCAAGCACTCTTTCAATGAGCCACATTCCTAGTCCTGTGGAGGGAGTTTCCTGGGGTCTAGCTTATGCTCTTTGTGACAAAATGGTATTTAGAGCACAAGAGATATTTAGAGGAGAGGAGTTGGGAGGGAGATGGATCTGGAAACAGAGTCTTTTTCTTTGTTTCTAATTTGCTTCTGAAATTATGCCACTACCAAGGTAAGAGGAAGGGATTAGGGAATCAGAATAACTGAAGAGAAGAGGGGGAAAAATTACTGTTGCTCCGTGTGGGTGGGCTTTGACAATACTTTGTGTAAAAAAAAAAGAAAAAAGAAGAATGGTACCGGTGTAAATTCAGACAGAGTTGTTTATTGGGATTTGCTGCTCCCAGGGCCAAATTCACCTGCGCAGTCATAATGAGGGCGGGCATAGGAAGTGACCTTCGCCAGGCAGCTGGTTTTATTGGTTAAATGGGAGGAGTTGATGGGGTTGGTCTTTCAGAGATTGGCTAGTGGATCCATCAATCCATTGGAGTTTGCCTGCCAGGGTCTTGATTGGCTGTTCCTTTTGTGGGCAAGCTGCCCTGTGCCCTGGCCCTTAGCCAGCCCGAATGGGCTCCTGTGTTGACTGAAGCCATGCCCCCAGCCTACAGTGCAGAGAAACCTTACACATTGTAACTAGAATTTGAAGGCTGGCTCTGCAGACTATCCAAGGAATAAGCAGTGTTTTGTGAACTCCTGTGTGGATAGTTAGGGGAGGTTTGTGTTTTCTTTGACATTCCTTTTTCATTGGCCACAAATTTGAGTTAAATTAATATTACTTAACCTGGTCCAGATCTTTGCTCTTCTTAATAAATATCCCATAGCATTTCCTTTAATGCTATAGAAAGAGATTCAGAAATATGAAGGTAAATTAGTGATTTACCAAATCTAAAAACTTGTAGTAGAACTAAGAATAGAATACAAAGGTGGAGAAGAGCAGTTATCTGCTTGCATTAACCATGGTGTGCTTTTGTTACCAGGGAAGAGCATCTGATGTTGCTAGGATACCTTGTGGTCACTGTGAAAGGGCATTGTTCTATGTACAATGAAGACTGGTTTGATTCACTGCCTTGGGGTCTTAACATTTTTCTTTCTCCAATTCACAAAATTTTATAATTCATGTTGGGAGTTTCGGTCAATTAGGTACAAATTAAAAAGGTTCTGTAGACAAAAGAAATGTTTCTTTCAGGACTCTCTTTGGTGATTACAAATCCAGTTTCAGGAAATACTGCCATGGATAAAGCAATTATTTAAGTTTGTAGAAGATCTTGCATTTCTATCATTTTTTCCTATAAGGTATGGTAAATTTAATATTGCTATTTGAGTGTCTAATAATATCTTTGGAATTATACACACTCAAATAAACATGGGGGAATGTACAAAATTAGTAGACTTTCTCTAGAGACTTAGCTCATTAACTCTGAACCTTTTGTTTACAACTTAAGCACCTAGGTACAAAGAACTGGTAAAAGAAACATTTTTTTTTTTTTAGCATTGCAAAATAGTTTAAAAGGAGCACTTTCAAAACCAACATTACAATTTTTTTCTTGGACAGGAATCCTAATTCTGATGAGTTCTGTAATCAAATTTTACTAAAATTCTAACAGAACTTAGTTTATGACCTTTAAAAAATAGTATCAACTTTTTCTGTTTTTTTCTCTTCTTATTTGTTAAGTAAGGAAGAGTAGGTAGATTATTTTTCCTTCTTATGAATCATAAAGATAGAATTTTTCAAACTTATAAAAATATTAGTACCATTTAGAATCCAAAATGTGAAAAATTCAACGTAATTAACATAGGGTAACAGTTTGCGTCAAAGCATTTCAAAACTGACATATCATAGACAGTTGTACTACTTCTTAGCTTGGTAACATTAATAAACAAGTACTTGGTTTTTTTTTTTTTTGAGAGAGAGAGAGAGACAGAGGGGATCAATTTTTATTGAGTTTTTCACATGGCCTTCGTTGCTCAGACACTTAGTTGTGTACATTGGTGCTGGGGTTTGAACCCGTGTACTTGTGCATGCCGGGCAGGTGCTGTAACCACCGAGCCTCCACTCCAGCCCCAAGTGCTTATTTTTTAATAGTATTTATGAATCAATTCATGTGTGCTTTTCTAATGAATTTGAATAAAGAAATCAGCAGTTGGGAGGCATTTTAAAATTCTTAATTAGGAAACTAGCAGCAAGTTAACAATTTTAATTTTTATCCAAGTCTTCCCATAGAATTGCTCTTATGAAGTGGTATGATAAAGTCATAGCATTTAGAGAGTGTGAAGTTTGATGGCACAGAACCTGGAGCTATGAAATATTATCCTGTGTCACTTTCAGAGGTAGTACTATTAATTATATAATATATTTTCACTTGGGAGAAATAAAATGCTTTGAGAACCTTGGCAAGAAGATGCAGTAGAAAACCACAGGACACTCCATTCTTCCGAAGACTGTGAGGAAGACGTGACAGGTTTTACTTGGCCCCATTTATGTATAGGGACATTGAACATCATAAGCAACTCACTCAAAGCCACACTGTAAAATGAGAAAAGAATTTAGGTGTTGGCCTTTAACAACCCTGAAGACCGTTAGAATAACCTACCGATTGAACAAAGTAGAGTTTATTACTTACTGAAATAGGGAGAGCACCTCCTTGACCAAGATTAGGATTTCTAAAGATACAGATGAGGGGCAGAAATTTATAGGGCATAGTTGAAAGTAAGTGAAGTTTTGATGTGGGTATCTGACTGGAATCAGGAAAAGTTCAGTTACAGCTCTTTGGGATTTGTGCACCAAGGATTTGTATTCTTAACGTCCTTGGCAAGAAATTTCTGAAACAAATAGCAGAGGCATGTTGATAAATACATTCTGTTTTCATTTCTGATAATTCAGGGTTTTTAATGGATCAGATGAGTTCAGAATTTCTTCATTTGTCCACCTCCTTGTCTCTCTGTCCATTCATTTATCCAACATTCCTCAAGCACTTACCGTTGTCAGGAACTGTGCTGGATAACAAGGAGACCAGGTGTGCTAGTTTTCCATTGCTATGAACAAATAGCTGAGAAGGAAAAGTTTATTTTGAGCTCAGAGTGTCAGAGGTTTCAGTCCATGGTTGACTGACACCAATGCTCTGGGCATGAGGTAAGGCAGAATATTGTGTTGGAAAAGCATAGTAGCGGAAAAACGCTCAGCTCATGGCATCAAAGAAGCAGCAAGAGAGCACAAAGAGTGACAGACAAGATATAATCCCGAAAGATACAGCCCCTCAGTGACCTACTTCATCTAGCTATGCCCCACCTGCCTATAGTTACCACCCAGTAACCCACTCAGATTATTAATCGATGGTATGGATTAATCCACTGATTAGGCTATAGCTCTCAGTGTAACTTTTTTCACCTTTGAACATGCCTACATTGTCTCCTACACGTGCTTTCAGGGGCTACCTCATATCAAAATCATAATAGTCTATCCCTGGCTTTCAAATGTTCTTGTCCATCTCACAATGCAAAATCATTCAGCCCACCTCCAAGAACCCCTAGTCTTAACAGTTTTAGTATTGCCCAAAAGTCCAAGTCCTAAGTCTCTTCTGAGACTCAAAGCAAAATCTTTGCCTATGAGACCCTGTGAAAATCAAAAGCATGCTACAATATCCTGTATAAATGGCACCAATTAATCACTTCCATTCCAAAAGGGAGCACAGAAAGAAGGAATGAGACCAAAACAAGACGGAATGAAACCCAGCCAGGAAAACATTAGGTCCTATAACTCTACAGCCAGCGTTCAGGGCACATGGTGGTGAGATGTGAGCTCCAAAGGGCTTGGGATATCCCACCCCAGGGTCTTGCTGGTTTCACTCTACATTCTCTCTCTTGGCCTGGCTCTGCTCCAATCCTGAAGCTTTCCTTGGTGGACATTCCATGTTCCTAGCATCTCTTAATCCCTGAGGTCTCCATTCCAGCTTGATTTCCTTCTCATAGCTTTGTGCATCACCCTCTTAAGGGCTGCCTACAGAGATTCTGGCCCTGCTGTACTTTGCTTGGTCTCCTAGATATCCCCTTGAAAACCCAGTGAAAGCTTCCAGTATTCTTTATTTCCAGAAACTGATGTTCCTGCAGAACCAGTGCCACACGTATGGTGTCAAGGTCTGCCACGAGCTTAAGCAGTACTCGGGCACCTGAGTGGCTGGGCTGCTGAGCATGGTGAAACAAATCCTGGGGGAACAACCTCTTAGGTGGCCTCTGCTGCACTTGTCTGCAAGCATCTTTTTTCAAACAAGCTTCCACTTTTACACCCTTGAACCCCAGGATTCCCGAGATGCCCTCAAGGCTTCTTTACTATTGTCTTTGCAAAGCGTAGCTTCTGTTTAGCGGTGATAATCTCTTCAATAAGCACAACTTCCTTGGCCGCAATTTTACATGCACTTTTCTGACCAAACTGCAGGTTTTAAAAAATCTTTCCACTCTGCTTTCTGCTCCTGATTCTCAAAATAAAAAGTGGGATTGTTAATGTGACTAACCTGACCATTTTCTGAAAAAAATTGGAACTGGATTGAGGCAGGAGTTTGGGAGAGGCTGGAGATACAAGCTGTAGAAGCTTTAGAATGTTGTAAGCAGAGGTTAATGGGCAATTCTGGTAGGAGTTCAGAAGAGCAGAATGCCAATAGGAATGCAGACAGAAAAGAGAGTGCTCATGAAGTTTCAAAGAGGAATGAAGACTTTACTTAGCATGAAGGGGCTATTCATGTTACATTTGGGCAAAAAATATTGTCCATATTTTGCCCAGGTCCTGAGACTATGTGAAGTTGGATTTAAAGGTGATGGACTAATTAACCTGATGGAGGAAATTTCAAGGCAACATGACATTCAGTCAGCGGTATGGATATTGCTGGCAATGTTTAGCCGGTTTTACTATGAGAATTGGTGGCAGAAAGCAACAGTGACAGATTTTTAAAAATTGCCATTTGGCCAGAAAAGTGCATGTAAAATTTGGGTCAAGGAGAGTGTGGTAGTTAAAAAGATTACAGCTACTAGAGAGATGTTAAGCACTTTGTATAGAGACAATAGGAATGATGCCATGATGGTATGTCAGGAATTTGCAAGACCATACCCATTGCAGGCTCAAGAATGTAGAGGGAAATTTTCTTTGAGAGGAGATTGTGGGGGTGCCCTGCTCACATGGGGGTTCCTAGAAAGTTGTTTTCCTGGGATTTGCTTTTCTGTTCTCAGATCCTGGGCACTCAAAGGCTTCTGCAGCCATCGTCCAGGGGTCACGAGAATGGCTTGAACTGGTGGCGTGCTTTGGCATATACGTGTGGCAGCTTGTTCTGCAGGAATGTAGGATGCTGGAGTTAAGGGATATTGATAACTTCCACTAAGACTTCAAAGTGAGGTCTAATATACCAGACAAAGTGGCAAAGTGTAGTAGGGTCAGAATCCCTGCAGTAAGTCCCTGAGTGGCTGATGCATGAAGCTGTGAGAAGGAAACCAAAGCTGGAGTGGAGACACCTGGGATTCAGAGATGCCAGAAACATGGAAACTCTGCCAAGGAAATATGCTGAATGTAGAGAGAGCCAGCATATGAGAGAGGCCATGTTGGCTGCAGTCATTGAGGCTATAGGAGCAGGTCTGCCCAAACCCATTGAGGCTCTCATCTCCCTGCCATGTGACCCAGATACCAGACACAGAACTATAGGACTTAATATTTGCCCAGCTGGGTTTTGATCTTGCTTTGGAAACCTTCTTTCTATAACCTCATTTCTCCATTTTTAAATAGGAATGTTTCTTCCATGCCATTATATACTAGAAACTTGTAACTCGCTTTTTGACATTTGTTTTTTTTACAAAGGCTCACAGCCACCAGTTGGCTTAGAGTCTGAGATTAGAGTTGGAACTTAGATCTTTGGGTGATACCAGAACTACTAAGATAACGGGGACTCTTAGAGATGGACTGAGAGCATTGTGCATTGTGAGGTAGACAAGAACTTTTGGAAGCTGGGGTAGAATGTTATGGTTTGGATATAAAGTGTTTTCTGAAAGCCCTGTAGGGCACAAGTAGGACTGTTAAAAGGTGAAATATTCATATTATGACAACTGTAATGCAATCAGTGGGCTAATATATTTGATGGATTAATAATTTGAAAGGATTACTGGTGGTAATTGTAGGCAGGGGAGGCAGGGCTGCAGGAAGAAGGTCATTAGGGGTATGCTTTGAGGGTTTATATTGTGTCCCTGGCCCCTTGCTCTCTCACTGCTTCCTGGCTGCCTTGAACTGAGCAGATTTCCTCCTATACTATTCTTCCATGATGTTCTGCCTTACCTCAGGCCCAGAGTCATGGTATAGGCTAAACACAGACTGAACCTAACCTCTGAAATAATGAACCCAAGCAAACTTTTCTTTCTCTAGATAATTTTTTTCAGAATCTGGGATAGGGATAGGGCTCTGGTAATTTTACTGTGTAATCAATTTGAAAATCCTTTCAAAGTGATTGGGGGGTCATCACAGGGTTTCTTTTCTTTTCCTTTTTCTAGAGAGAGAGAGAGAGAATCACTTTTATTTATTTTTTCATCTGGTTTTTGTTTTTCTGACACAGTGGTGTATGTGGTGCTTAGTTTAGAACCTGGATCCTTGTGCATGTCAGGCAAGTGCTCTATCACTGAGCCACCACTTGAGCCCCTCCATCATTGTTTCAATGAAGGCAATGTCGTACTTTACAGTGTATATAAATGATGTAAGATTGGAGCAGCTGGAGATAGAGACCACTGTGTAGATTCTTGCAGTATGGGAGAGATGATAGTATGACTAAAAGCAGGGACAATGACTCTGAAGAAGGGGGAAGATTCAAATGCCATCATGGAGCTATTTTTGGTGGTTCTTTATATCAGCCTTTGACTTTATGTCTAGCAAGAACATCCAACAAGTACTCAAATGCATGAGCCGAATTAAGCATTGAAATTTTAGTTGGTATTTACAACATTACCAAAGGCAGAACGGAGGGCAAAATCATTTTCACATCATTTGATGTGGCTCTTGAAAAGAGCGTGCAACTTAGGAGTCATGGTGCCTTGGGCTTGGGCCTTGACTTTGCCTTTGATGATTTGCTTGATCTCAGTGTGTCCCAAACTGCTGTAGGACCTGGTAAAGTGAAGACCATAGTTTCTGCTCTGAAATCCTCCCAGGAATGTCCTCAGGATCAGAGGAGATGGTTGTCATGAAGGATATTGAACATCAGAAAGAAGATAGGTAGCAAATTTTGCCTAGGGAAGCTCTCTAAGTCCAACATGCTAGACATTGCTGTGGTTGGGATCTTCTGCTACCTCTACCCTAGAAATAAAGGAAAGGTATTTCCTAAATGACTGGTCCTTGGGTCCCTAACCCTTGTCTGTGAGTCAATAACTCTTGTCCTTCTCATTTTCTTGTCCTCATTTTTTGTGTTGTTCCTCCCCTAAAGATCTTAGTGCCAAGGTGGCAGGCAGTCTGGGAATGGCACAGTGCTGTGAAGGAAAGTAGTCTTTATACTGTGCCAGGCATTTTCTGATTACTTCTCACATTATTTAGTCTTTACATCCAAAACAATAATAAATAATGTATGAGTTATTATTGCTACTGA
This sequence comes from Aplodontia rufa, assembly GCA_004027875.1. Taxonomy (NCBI): domain Eukaryota; kingdom Metazoa; phylum Chordata; class Mammalia; order Rodentia; family Aplodontiidae; genus Aplodontia; species Aplodontia rufa. The sequence continues at coordinate 65,619 of PVKS010001614.1, read as the reverse complement.
GTATAGCATTAATAGTACAATAGCCTCATAAAATAAACTAGAAAATTTCCTACACGTCAGTGGGAGAGAACCATAAAGGGGGGTATTCAACCCTTATTACACACTTGTAAGTCATACACTATTATCATGTCCATTTTCCAAGTGAGTACACTAAGGGATCCCCCGCTCCCCAGGCTTTGGTTTATATCTTGGAGGATTCTGCAGTTGTCTATTTTTTCTTCTCTTTCCCTCTTTTTGTTTATTTTTTATTCCTTCCTTCCTTTTCTTCTCTCTCTCTCTCTCTCTTTGTGGTGATGGGGATTGAACCCAGGAGCATTCTACCAGTGACCTGTATACACTCACTCAGTCCTTTTTATTTTTAATTTTGAGACAGCTTCTCACTTAGCTGCCAAGCTTGGGTTTGAACTTGTGATTCTCCTGTTTTAGCCTCCTGGGTAGCTGGGATTACAGGGGTGCAAAGTCATGCCCAGCTCTGTTCTTTTTGATGCCAGGTCAAAGTCCTTGTCTGATGATTCTTTGTCTTCTTCCCAGGTCATAAATCCTCCCTCCCTCAGTCTGGTTTTCCTAGTGTGACATCTCTCCCCATTAACCTTCCTTGAGTACATTCTGCTGTACAGACTTTTGCAAACTGCTTTAGAGAATTTTCTGAGTGTTTACCACTTCTTGGCATAGATTACTCACCCAAGCTTCCTGGCTCTTTCAACTTAGGGCGTTTCTTTCTCTTCACACAACTTGACTTCCTCTGCTGTTTCCTTATCCAGGGTTTGCTTAGCCTTACAGTGTCTGAGATCACTTCAGCAAGATGCAACATGCTGACACCTAGAACTATGCAAGAATAGTGCTAATATATTCTGCAAACCAGTCATATCTGGAAGGCAGACTTGTAGGGTGAGGTGGTGCTGGCTAATTTTATGTCAGTGTGAGTGGGCCAAAGTGACCCAGGTATTTGTTCAATGTTATTCTGATGTGTCTGTGAAGGTGTTCTTGGATGAAATTAACACTTGAATTGGTAGACTGACTAACATAATTAATTGCTGTGCCTTACATGGGCTGGCCTCATCCAATTAGTTGAAGGTCTGAATATCACAAAAAAGCTATACAGAGAGAATTATTTCTGCTTGACCACCTTTAAGCTGGAACATTTTTTTCTTGCTTTTGAACTTGAACTGAAGCATCAGTCCTTCCTGGGTCTCAAACTTGTACTGGGACTACTACCCCATCAGCTGTCTTGGGTCTCCATCTTGCTAACTTCAAATCTTTGGACTTATTAGCCTTCTATTTACGCGAGTCAGTTCCTTATATAAATCTCTCCCTCTCTATCACAACAGGCATCCACATACATACACATCCTATTTGTGTATTTCTCTGGAGAACCCTGACAAATACATGTAGCATCAGCACTGCCCACTTTTATGGCTCTCTCACAGTGATGTATAGGGAATTTGCTAGCTTATTTTATGGGACTATTACACTATCTCTTACTATGGTCAATGGTAGAATATTACAGAATTTATGCATTAACTATTACTTTTTTGGTTTCAAGTTAGTACTCTTTTGGTGTGGAATAATAAAAATCCCATCTGGCTTACACTAAAAGATGAAGATACTGGCTCATGAAATACAAGAAAGAGTTGAGAAACTCTCACTTAGACTGTCTCTGTCTGCATGATGTGAAAATGGCTGAGTGTAGACATATTTTACACCTCATGACTGTTTACTCCTTGTAACAAATGGAAAGATTCCAGGAAAAGGCTCTAATTGCCCCAGGTTGGAGCAGGTGCCCATCTATGTTCCTATCAACTGTGTTCCAGCAGGAATTTGACAGCTATAAAATACATTTCTAGCTATGTAAGAGAGTATTCTTCTGGACTCTAGACACATGCCTCATTTTGCTTGCAGGATTGACAGCTGACACGAAATGACCACATCACCTAGACTATTATCACATGAGCTGCAGGAAGAAGTTACCCAGAAACCTTCAAGCCATCAAGCTCTGTTCTGGATCATAGCTTGAATTTACTGTCTTCCTTCTCATGAGGCTCCCAAAGATTTCCCTGTCATGCCTCAGGTCCCAGTTTACCTTGGTCCCTGCCAGAAGTCCAAGGCTGTACAGTAAATTATTTTTGTAAAGAAGTCATTCTTTAATCCCTATCCTTTCTCCTCTTTCTCTCAAATTCTTTTGCTGTGCCCTTTGCCACTCCTGATTTGTGATTGATGGATTCTGCTATTCTATGATCACACACATCACTCCCTACACCTTAACTGAAACCTAGGGTGCCCCTTTCTGACATCATTTCCCCTGGAACTTTTGCATTGAAGCCTCTTTCCATGCCCCTTGGGATGTTGTGAATGATCTCCCTGCTCTTCATTATCTAGTTTAAATAATTTATCTTCCCTTCCCATTCAAATCCCCTTTACCTTATGATGTTTAGCCATGCCTTCCCGTATCTTAGGAAGTCTTGAGCTCCTTGACGATTGTTTCAATCTGCATTTCTACTCCTGCATGTTATTTCCTTCCTAAAGTATGCAGCACAAACATCTACTTCATCTTCAGTGTCATCATCACAGCTCACCACCCATATCTCTTTCTTGGACTATGGCAATGATTTCCTACATGACATCTCAAAATCACTCTTCTTTTAAACAGCTGAAATAATCTTTTAAAAAATGAACAACAACAACAACAACAACAACAACAACAAAAACAAAATCAGGCCACATCAGCATTCTGCCTCCAAACGATAGAACCATAGCATTTTAATCGCTGTTTAGAACTCTTAGACCAAAGTACATTCTCCCAACCTCAAGCTCGAGATGATTGGCACCTGTCAGTCTTCCTAGCTTGGTACAATCTGGTGCTTTTACTTCTTACCACTTTCTTGCCAGTCTCTTATTTGCTCAGGAAGACAACTTCTTTCTCTGCTTAGGGCCTTTGTTTGTGCTTTTGCCTCAGCATGGTGCTTCCTTTCCACTGGAGTCACTCCATGTTTACTCCATGGGGTGGGCTGCTTCTCATCTTTTGTGTCTAAGCTTCAACGGCAGTCTTTGGAGAGATCAGCTCTGGTCAGTCCATTGAAAGTGGATGCAGCCTTTTCTTCTCCTGTCACTGCTCTCTGTCACTTTGCCTTATTTATATATTTTATGGCAACTCTTATAATCTTTATTTTAATTAATATGAGATCCATGAAGGAAGCTATGTCTGTCTTGTTTTCAGTTCTGGATTCCTATTCAGGCCTCCCAAAGCAGAATGTGCTAATTAATACTTAGTAAATGATTTATATTTTTTGTGTATCTATCATGTTCCTTTAAATTAGCATACTTTATCATGTATTGTCTGATAATGAGTCCAGTTTTAGGTTCATAAAGAGGACACAAAACTAGAGGTGTTATTGAGTCTTATATTATGGGAACTTTGACAAGTATTTTTCTGGAAACTGCCTGCTGTGTTGATTGAGATGATTGGACTCAAAAACAGATTGCAACCTTCTATTTATTCTACACTGTGTAGGCACAGCACAATTGTTAGTGACTCCTCTCATTAACATGGTGATTATTGTTGGAAAATCATTTAATGAAATCTCCATCCCTTTGCCTTAAAGTAACTGGACTGTTACACTCCACAGTTGCCAGGACATGTAGGCTGCAATTGCGATACCTGACTTCACAGAGAATAGCTGGGTGAGTCACCCAGCAGCCATTCTGGGATATTTCATTACAATTTCAATAACAAAATACCAAATACTGGTGGAATACTTTAAGAATGTTTCTTAATTAAACACATTTATTAAGCAATCTTTATTTTTTATGTGCTAGATATTCTGTGAGTCTCCTTGGAAAGTGTCATGAGGGAGAGCAGATCTAGATCATAGTCCTGTGGAGCTTTCAGCCAGGGGGTGAATTAGACACTAAACAAATGATCCCACTAATGGGGGTATGATTCTAAAAACAGGTAAATTCTCTGAAGAAAGAAATGGGTTTCTATGAAAATGTATAACAAAGTACCTGAATTAGACTAGGATGACGAGGAAGCTTCTGGGAGGCAAAGATGGTTTAGTTGAGAGATAAAGGATGAGTAGGCTATTAAAACCCTTTGGTATAGAAAAGTTGCTGAGCCCAAGGAGTGGAAGGAAGGGCAGTGGGGCTGGAGAATGGAGAATGAGGTAGAGGACGGTATTATTTAATGCTCAAAAAGTAGGAACAGAAAGGTAGAAGAACCTTGTGGTCTAAAAGAAGGATTTTGATCTTTCATTTACATTTTTTGAGAAGTCAATAATATTGTTCATTGAGGACAATATCATCAGATTTTGGGTTTGAAAAATGTCACTGGGGTCGACATGGGGACAATGTGGGGGAACAGGGTTAGACTGCAGGAAGAAGAGTTCTGATGGCTATTGCAGGAGCCTTCACAGGAGATGGTGTCAGGTGGATGAGAGGAGTGGGCATCACAGGCAGTGCACATACTTGAGAAAAATTTAAACCAGGATTCTGGTTGGTGCCATTCACTGGAGAGGAAGATTATGTTTTAGAGATAGGTCACGAATTCGGCCTTGAACATGTTGCAATTGGGATGCAAGGCATTCAATTGAGGATTTCATGGTGGGAATTATACCTATTGTTTGAGACCTCGGGGGAGACACCAGATCTGTGGGTCTCTTCTCTGATGAGAGAACCTCAGGGACCAGAGATTTTGTTAGTTGAAAGTATGGTTTTGGATGAAATTACCTAAGAAGACAATAAAAAGAGTAAACAAGATAGGAGAGTGCACAGTCTGGAGGAATTCCATCATGGAGTCTGTTAAAGGAAAAAGAGATAGCAAAGGAGGACAAAACCAATCAGAGATGAGAGGGGAAAACAAGGGCGGTGGGTGTGCCATGGAACCCCCACGCTTTAGTTTTAATGTATGTGTCCCTCTAAAATTCAGATGTTGGAACTCAACCCCCAAGGTGATAGAATTAGAGGCAAGGACCCTGAGTGTGATTGGGCAGTGAGAATCTTAGTAACTTTATGAAAGGACTTGAGGAAACCAGCCCTTTGCCTCTCATCTACCAACAAGGTTGAAGCATTCTTCTTTTCTGGAGAACATAGCAACGACATTTCAGCTTAAAAACAGAGTCTTCCCCAGATGTCAAATTTGCTGATGCCTTAATCTTGGACTTCCTAGACTCCAGAAGTAAAATTTTACTTATTAAGAACCCAGTTTATGGGCTGGAGCAGTTGCTTGGTGGTTACAGCACTTGCCTGGCATTGCGAGTACATGGGTTCAAATCCCAGCTACATACACAAATAAGTGTCAGAGCAATGAAAACCAGATGAAAAATGAATAAAATTTATTCTCTCTTTCTATTTCTATCTCACTGTACCTCATTCTCTTAAAAAACAAACAAACCCAATTTAAGGTATTTTGCTCTAATAATGTGAATGATTTGAGATAGAATCCAAAGGCAGGAGTGTTTTAAGCCGGAGGGAGTGTCACATGCTGTCAGGTGTGAACACTAAAATGTGTCCTGTAGATTCATTGAATTGTAGCTCAAATTGCTGTCTGAAAGGCATATGGTCACAAGAGGCCATGTAGGAGCTACTTTCAGCGAGTGGGAGGTGAGAAATTGAAGCTAGGTTTAGAAAACTCTTGTAAGAGAGAAGCTTTAGAGGAAAGCAGAAAATGAGAGTTGTGGAGTGACAGAAGATATTTTTTTTTTTTAAAGAGGGGATTGTCTTCAGCTTGTGTATAATTATTGTTGGGAAGGATCCATCAGAAAGGGAGATGTGGATTTTTATAAGAGAAAGAGAAGATTCCAAAGCATGGGAACAGAAATTGACATGGAAGAAGAGTCTCTTCCTCTAATGTAACAGGAAGAATGAAACAAAATGTGCCATGTATGTTTTGGGAGTTCATTGGTTATTCTTTTTTTTTTTTTTTTTTTTGGTACTGGGAATTAAACTCAAGGGCACTAAACTATATAACCAGTTCTTTTTATTTTGAGGCAGGGTCTCATTAAGTTGCCCATGTTGGTGTTAAACTTGTGGTTCTCCTGCCTCAGCTTCCTGAGTCACTGGGATTATTACAGGAGTGTGCTACATGCCTGGCTGGTTATTTCTTTCTCATGGTTATTTAATAAATCTAATTCTTCCAGGGCGAGGCTTCAGAGAGGAGGGTTTTCCTTGGTTATTTTGCTTTTCTTATCATTGTCTGCTATTATACATTATCCTTAAATCTTCTATGACCTTCACTTTGATTCTTAGTAGCTTCATTAACAGTTTTCTTTATTTAAATCCTTACTCATGACCTTCTATATTAGACTGAGGTGAATGGCTTAACACCTCAAAATTAACCTTTCTAACAAAGTATTTATGCTGTTTTGGAAAGGGTTTATAGTAAGAAAGATGTGCATTAAGTTTTCAGAAATTATATGTACATGCCAAATGATAAAATGCCATATTTGTAATCATTATCTTTAGTTCCTAGATTAAAATAAGCAATCTTGTTGGTTGTAGAGAAATCAATTAAACATGCAATTTTGCTGAAAGCAATTGCAAGTTTTAGAAGGGACAAAGGAAATAGAAAATTAGGTAATTTGAAATATATAACACTTTGATTCATTGTGTTGGTTAAGTCTCCCTAACCTTTTGTGATAGGAAAACCTGCCTAGAATTCTAATTAGTTTTTGGGTTCCCAAACTGCAATGTATACAATCCAGTCAGAGTATTATCTGCAATTTGATTGCTAAGCAATTGATCAGTTCCATTCACGTGTGAGACATTCTGTTTCTTAGACAACAAAGAGTTGGACTTTTAAAATTATTGATCCAGTCGCTTTGGCTGTTCCAATGGTGGAATGCGATTGGTAGATCCTGACTTGACCATTGTTTGCAGGTTCCTGATTAGTCTAGGTCTTCCTGCCTGGGGGAAGTTGTGTGTAATCCCTAAACAGTTTTTAGCCAAGATGAATCTTTATTGACGACCATCCTTTTGGAGAAAGCATTATAATTTCATTGTCATTTCCTTTCTCTAACTTCGGTATCTGTAAATTACACCGTGAAATACAGCTCAGCAAGTAGAAATGTTCTGTTTTTGTAGTCACTCTCCATCAATTCCCTCTTACTTTCCTTTGAAAAAAAAATGCCATGACTGCAGAAAACAGCGATTCAAACATCTGATTCCATCTCCTTTTTACTCTTAACCAGCCACGGAACGTATTTCCAAAGTGTTCATCAGTTCCTGGTTTGTTCTTGAATGCTCTTTCAAACATCCAACATTTTGAAGCAAGTAAAGTGCCATGCTGTTCCCAATCTGTCCTTAAGTTTGTGTGGTTACACTGATGTGGGAGATTGTTCCTGGTTACTTATCACTTCAGATGCTCACCTTATCTTTATGGGTGACAATCTGTACATCAAATGACAACAATGGGCTTATCATTTGAGAAAGGGAAGAATAGTGCAAGTCATGCCACCGAGGAAATGCACATCCAGGAAAATAATGCAATTACACGATGTTCACTGACAATACTTCCACCAACATGAGGAGAAGGAATCTGGCAAAAACATATATCTTTACCAAATCGTGGATTTATTTATGACAAAAGTCTGACAGAAGCACGTAAATGAAATCACATTTGCATATTAATAAATTATTTTCAATAAAATAATATGAATTTGTGAAATTGAGATTTTCCTGAAAATGTGGGACAGTTTTATAAATTGAAATAAATCTAATTTACTTCATCTCATTTCAACTCTGAAAACATTTTTTGACTACTAACCTTGCACCTGGTCCTGTGATAGGTGCTATGAATGCAAATTCTAGTAGTCAAGGGACTCCCTGTCTACTGAGGAAGAAAGACAATCAAACAGCTACATGACAGTGTGATATTTGCTGCACTGGAGAAAAGAACAACACGCTTTGGGAGGTGAGGAAAGAGAGTGGCCAACTTTAGCAGAAGGAGGCATTTATCAGACTTCAAAGAGCAAAAGCCATGACATTAGAATTCAGTCTTGAAAGGCAACTGAGAGTTGCAGGAGAGGAAGAGATTCCATGTCCAAGGAAAACACACAAAGGCACAGACGCTCTGGAGAGCATTTATGTTTGGAGTTGTTGGCAAGTCATTGGGGTGACTTTAGGCTGAAGGTCTGCAAACATTTGTGGGACAGATTACCAAGATGGAAAGTTCTAGATGCTTTCATGGAAGAGATTTGATTTGAGTTTAAAAATAGCCTTGGGGAAGGGAAACAAAGTGAGAGAAGGGGGCATTTTATTTATTTATTTATTTATTTATTTTCAGGGCTGAGGATCAAACTCGGGACCTTGCGCATGCTAGGCAAGCGCTCTGCCACTGAGCTAAATCCCCAACCCCAAGATGTTTATATGACAAAATGTACTGTTTACTACCTACACTGAACTTTGCCAGTATCTTGGAAGGGGAAAGGTGAGGATAGATTTTATTTGGAACTGTAACTTTGCTTTAAGACAAATACTTCAATGTGGGACTTGATAAGGACTGGGTAAGGATCATGATAGAACAGTTCAGGATTGGTAGAAACAGCAAGGCAAGAACTTCAGGGAATCTTAAGGTACAAACTTTTGATCCTTTCTGCTAAAGAGGTAATGGGTCTTTGGAGGAGTTTCTATAATGAACAATTAAAGCATTTTTTTTTCTGGATATGATATTTCAAAAAAAGTTAGGTTAAATTAGTGGTGTTGCAAAGTCATATGAATGCAGTTGGTAATGTCTGACTTCCAATTTTATTGTCCCAACTGAGACGATTTTGGCTTTCATTTCACATCATGTGTTAGCATAAGCCTGTGAAACTGTATGTAGAGTTGACCAGCAAGGGACTGGTCAATCTAGGCCTTGACCTGTCCAATCTGAGAGCAGGAGCGATATGTGACACATTTATACCCTTTTGTCACCCAAGTGGTCAGCAGAAGGACTATGTCTGTGTCTTAGAGAAAGAGATGAACAATCAAAGCATTTGTTTGTACAAGAGATTCTGAGGAAAGTAACGTAAGAGTCATTGTAGCAACATTGTTTCTAAGAACATAGCATTAGAATCAACCTCAACAATTTCATTAGCAGGAAAATAGATAAATTGTGTTATATTCAAATAAAATGTGACATTGTATAATAATGAAAAAGCTGGTTACAACTACAAATATGACTAAAAATACAACTTTTTTGCAGTACATGGGGATTGAGCCTAGGGCTTCTTGTGTGCTAGGCAAGTGCCCTACACTGAGTTATACCCCCAGCTATTCTTAAATTTATTTTTGGACAGGATTTCTAAGTTGCTGAGGTTTCCCTAAAACTCAAAATCCTTCTACCTCAGCCTCCTGAGTAGCTGAATAGGTGTGTGCCATTGTTCCTGGCTCCAATAAATATAATCTTGATGAAGAAAGGCAAATTGCCAGAGAATATATGCTGTGTTCTAAACTTTATCCGCACGAAACAATTTTTGAAAGGAAAAATGATATATATATATATATATATATATATATATATATATAGAGAGAGAGAGAGAGAGAGAAAGCTAATTATATTTTTTTCCCCTCCACTTAATTGTGTATGTGGTGCTGGGGATTGAACTTGTGTCCTCACACGTGCCAGGCAAGTGTTTTATTGCTGAGCCAGCTCTCTAGTCCCCATAAAACACTTTTGTATATTGGGTAGCATAGATACTTGTTTTTTATTTTATTTTTGGTACTAGGGATTGAGCCCAGCAGTGCTCTACCACTGAACTGCATCCCAAGCCTTTTTAAAACTTTTTGAGACAGGGTCTTGCTAGGTTGCCAAGGGTCTGGCTAAATTGCTGAGACTGACCTTGAAATTGTAATCTTTCTGCCCCAGTCTTCTGAGTAACTGGGATTACAGTCATGCACCATTGAGCTTGGCAGCCATAGACTTCTATAAACGTGTGATGAGAGTTGTGTGAAAGATAAACTGTGGACAGTAGTTATGTTCTGTAACTAGGAGGGGTACACTGAGGATTTCAACTGTAATGATAATGTTATTTTAAGAACTAGTTGGTAATTTCATACATGCTATTTATATTTTATTTTTATATCTTTTATATGCTTTAAGTGTTTTCTAATGAGTTTCCAAACATTTGAAATGTTTTTAAAATCTACTAAGACTTAGATATATCAGCAACTTTTATAAAGCTCAGCAAAGCAGGCAAAGATCGATGTTTTTTTCACCCTCGGGAGAAAGTGCTGCAAGTCCTTAAGCCTTAGTGGCCGTCAAGTGCGTGCGTGCGTGCGTGCGTGCGTGTATGTATGCACGTGTGCGTGTGTGTGATGGTTAATTTTATGTGTCAACATGACTGGGCTCAGGGATGCCCAGTTAGCTGGTAAAATATTATTTCTGGCTGCGATACGAGGATGCTTGTGGAAGAGAGCTAATATGTGAAAGAGTTCAGCATTTGAATTAGTAGACTGAGGAAAGAAGATTGCCCGTACCAGTGCTGTTGGTTCTATTTCCATCCACTAAAGGCCTAAATAGAGCAAAAGGTGAAGGAAAGGCAAATTCTTTCTCCCATTTTTTTTTCTGTCCATAGGTACCAGACCTTGGAGACTGGAATTTATACCAGCAGCTCATCCAATTCTCAGACCTTCAAATTCAGACTGAGAGTGACACCATTGGTTTCTCTGGTTCTTAGATACTTGGACTTGGACTAAATTGTACCATCTGATTTACTGAGTCTTCTGAACACAACTCAAAGATCAAGAGACTTCTTTGCCTCCATTATTACGTGAGCCGTATCTCACAATTAATGTCTCCCCTGCCACCCCGTATGTGTATGTATGTATAATCCTTTGCTTCTAGGCTTATATATTAGTTTAATTTTCATTACTACCAATGAGACTTAAAAAAGAGGTTTATTTTGCTCACAGTTTAGAGGTTGAGAGCCCAAACAGCGTGGTGTTGGCTCTGCGTTCCAGCTTGGCTGCATCATCTCGAGGTGAGTGACATCACGCTGGCCCGAGTACCTGGAGGAGGGAGAGGTCACATGGCAAGGCAAGCATCTGGAGCAAGGGGGAAAGTCCAGTCTCGTGACTTTCCACCAGGTCCACCTCATAGAGTTTACACAATCTGTATGCCACCACACCGAGGATCACTCCTCAAATATATGATGCTTTGGGGACAAACCTCAGTGGCCTACAGTTCTCGTAGGCCCCTAAAGATGTGTTACAAATTATGACTCATAAGGGGATATTCTACATTCCAAATAAACTACTTGATTTTTCCGATTTATACAAGTAGAAATCTGGGGAAAATGTATGGGAATGGATGTTAAGGTGTGGGATTATGGTGAAAGGAACAAAAAGTGGGCAGAGGCTTAATTTTTATTACTGTGGGTCTACTAAGCAATTAATCTTGCAACTTGGGCTGTTACAAAGGATGCCAACTGGATCAATGACTGAGACATGGATCAAAATATGGCTTCCTGTGAGTGAACTGAAAATGCCCAATTTCACTTGTGTTACTGTAGAGGATGAATTCAGAGGCTAATGGAATTTGTAATGTCAGACTGAATTTAAAATCTAAGAACTATATAGTATTACTCACAGGGTCTAGAAAACAACCTTTCTCTAATACTTTGAGAAATAAACTTTGAGGGGATCTCCACAATCCTTGACAAGCTCCATGTTCTATCTTCGTAGACCAGATCTTATAGTGGGAACCACGGTCACTCAACTGGAAATTCAATATGCACTGGAAGTCACTGGGCACTAAATTGGCAGTGGATGTGTGGTGGCATTTAACTGTCAAAGAAACAAATAAGCACAGATGCCATAATAGATAGCAGAGTCAGAGTAGCAATTAGTATAGTCGGATTCACACAGATCTAATGCATCGACTAATTATTAACCATGGTGTTCCTAGAAATGAAACAGATAGGAAGTGTAGCAGTTAGCCTTTCATCAATGGGGCAAAATTCTTGAGAGAAACAATGTTCAGGAGGAACGGTTTATTTGGCTCATGACTTTAGCCCATGATGGACTGGCTGTATTGTTTTAGTCTGAGGTAAGCTGAATGTGGCAGGGAGGTGTGACAGAGCAAAGCTTAAGGGGACCAGAAGGAGGGAGGGAGGGAGAGATAGAGAGAGAGAGAGAGGACAAGAGAGAAGAGAGATATCTAGATAGATATGAATGCCAGGAACAAGATAGAGTCCTTAAAAGCATGCCCCCAAGGACTCAGTCCCTTCAACAAGATCCCTTGTCTCCCATAGTCTCTACCACTTCCTAATAGTCATTAAGCTATAACAGATTAATCCATGGATTTGGTTAACTTCCTCATGATCCAAACACTTCCCAAGAGTTATACCTCTGAACATTGCTATATTAGAGAACAAGCCTTCAACATATGAGATTTCATTCCAGATCCAAAATGTACCAGGAAGCCTTCTAATTTCTTTTTCTTTTTCTTTTTTCTTTTTTTAAGAGAGAGAGGGACAGTGAGAGAAAGAGAAAGAGAGAATCAATTCTATGTAGTTTTTCATGTGTTTTTTGTTGTGTATGTGGTGCTGGGGTTTGAACTTGAGTCCTAGCACATGTGAGGCAAGCACCGAAACTGCTGAGCCACTGCGCCAGACCCCTTCTAACTTCTTAATCTGCTCAAGCAGAGGACTTCCAGGTCAAGTGAATAAAAATTAAAGACAAGTAATGAAAGCAGAGAATCATGGACACTCAATTACTGGATTTGAGCCAGGTTACAGACACAAAGTGTGTTGATTGAAGGAGAGGCAAGTCCTTTTGAGAAAGGACCTAATTATGATCCCTCCCTTTTTATTTGTGGTACTGGGGACTGAACTTAGCGGTGTACCATCACTGATCTACAGCCTTAGCCTTTTTTATTTTTAAAAGCAGGATCTTGTTAAGTTACTGAGGCTGACCTCAAACTTGCAATTCTCCATGTTCAGCCTCCTAAATTGCTGGGATTACAGGTATACATTGCCACGTCCAGTATATTCTATCAAAAATTTATACTGTTAATCTCTCAGCCATTCCTAAAAGGAAATATGATCTTTTTCCAGGATATGTGTCCATTTGGGAGAAGGAAATAATTAGATCTTATAGGGACCCCTGGACATTGGTTCTGACCTGACATTGATTCCAGGAGACCCAAAATATCACTTTGACTCTCCAGTCAGAGTAGAGGCTTGTAGAAATCAGATGATCAGTTTTAGGTCAAGTCTATCTCACTGAGTCCAGTGGAACCCTGAAACCATCCTTTGATTATTGTCCCAGTTCCAAAATGAAATAAACATACTTAACAATGGTCAAACCTCACATTGGTTCTTTGACTTGTGAAGTGGTGGTGAGAAAGGTCAAATGAAAACCATAAGAATTGCCTCTATCCAGGAAAACAATAAATCAGAAATAATATTACATCTTGGAGGGACTGCAGAGATTAGTACCATCATAGTTTGAAAGACGGAAGGGTGGCGATTCCCTGATCCTCATCAAGTCTCCTTATTAGATCTGTGTAGAAGACAAACGGATTGTGGGGAGTGGCAGTGGATTACTGTATGCTTCACTGTGTGGTGGCTTTAACTGCAGCTGCTGTACCAGATATAATATCACTGCTCGAGCCAATTAGCATGTCTCCCAGTAGCTGGAGTGCAGCTATCAATCTGCACGATGGCTTTTCCTCCATGCCTGTCCGTCAGAGCCTCCAGAAGCAGTTTTTGTTTTAGCTGGCAAGGCCAACTGTATACTTTCACTCTCATACCTCAGGTGTATATTAACTCTCCAGTCCTAAGTTATAACTTATTTTTCAGAAAGTTTTATTATCTTTCCTTTCAATAACATATCACAATGGTCTATTACACTATGACATTATACTGATTGGACCCAGTGAATGAGAAATAACAATACTCTAAGCTTATTGGTAAGACACCTGTGTGTCAGAATGGGGAAATAAATCCAGCTAATGTTCAGGAGACTTCCACTACAGCCAAATTTATAGGGGTCCAGTGGTGGGCATGTTAAGATATCTTTCCTAAAGTGAAAGATAAATTATTGCACCTGGATCTTCCTGTAATCAAGAAAGAGGGACAATACCTAATAGGCCTATTTGTATTTTGGAGGTAATATATTCCTCACTTGGGTGTATTACTGTGGTCTGTTTTCTCAGTGACTCAAAAATTTGCTAATTTTGAGTGGACCTCAGAATAACAGCAGGCTCTGCAACAGGTCCAGGGTGCTGGGGAAACTGCTGTGTTACTTGGGCATATGATCCAGCAGACCTAATTGTACTTGAAGTGGTGGTGGCAGATGGTCATGCAGTTTGAAGCCTTTGGAAGGCTCCATATGTGATTCACAGAGGAGGGCATTAGGAGTTTTGAGTAAGGTCCTGTTACCATCCACAGATCACTATTATCATTTTAAGAGACAGTTCTTGGCTTGGTACCTGGAACTTGGTAGAAACTAAATGTTTGATCACAGGCCACCAAGTTAGTGTACAATTTGAGCTGTCCATCATGAACTAGATGTTATCTGAACTACCAGGCCATACCTTTGGACACAGAAGCACTCCATCATCAAATGAAAGTGGTATATATGTGATTGGGCTCAAACAAACCGTGCAGGCACAAGTTAGTTTCACAAGTGGTGACCTAAATGCCTATGGTCATTCTCATCCTATACTGCCTCCCCTCTCCCCATCTATACCTATAGTCTCATGAGAAGTTCCCTACAATCATTTGACAGAGAAAGAGAAGAGCTGGATCTTGTTTTCGGATGACTCTAGTTATATGCAGGCACTACTTGAAAGTGGACAGCAGGACTACAGTCCCTCCCTGGGACACATATGAGGAACAGTGGTGATGGGAAATCTTCCCACTGGGAAGAAGTTTGAGCTATTCACCTGGTCGTGCACTTTGCATGGATGGCCAGATGGGTGATTAAATGCTGATTCACAGGCTGTGGCCAATGACTTGGTTGGATGGCCAAGGACTTGGAAGAAACAGGATTGGAACGTTGGTGATCAAGAAACTTGGGAAAGACTGCTCTGATTGGGAAAAAAAAAATGTTCCCCATGTGAATGTTCCCAAAAGGATGATCTCAGTGGAGGAGGATTTAAATAGTCAAGTGGTTAAGATAACCCATTCTGTAGATGCCAGCCGATCTCTTCCCCAGCCACCCCGGTCATTGCCTAATTGGCTCACAGAGACACCATAGTGCAAGGATGAAGGCTATGCATGGGTTCAATAACATGGACTTTTGCTTGCCAAGACCAACCTGACTGTGGTCACCACTGAGTGCCCAATCTGCAAACAAGAGAGACAAACAGTTTCTGACATGGCATCATTTCCAAGGGTGTTTCCAACTTGTTATCTGATGACAAATGATCACATTGGACATCATGATTAGATTGGATTATGTTTCATCGTAGAAAGGGCAGCATTTGTTTTTCTTACCGGAATAGACACTCTGGACATGGATTTCGCCTCCCTGTGCACAATTCTTCTGCAAAACTACCATCTGTGGACTTATAGAATGCCTTATCCACCATTATAATATTCTACCCAGAATTGCTTCTGACCATGAAACTTAATTCACAGAAAAAGAAATGTGACAATGAGCCCATGCTCCGGGAATTCACTGTTATTACCACATTCCCTACTGTTCTGAAGTAGCTGGGTTGATAGAACAATAGAATGGTCTTTTGGAGACTCAGTTCACAGAGCACCAGATGAATGGCAATACCTTTCAGAGCTAGGGAAAAATTCTCAAGAGGACTCTATATGCTCTGAGTCAGCATGCAATATACAGTGGTATTTCTCTGGTAACTAGGATTTCTGGGTCTGGGAATCAAGGAGTGGCACCATTTACCACAATCCTGAGTGACTCCCTAGCAAAAGTATTACTTCTTGTTTCAGTGGCTATGTTGGCTTAGAGGACTTAATTCCAGAAGGAGCAATGCTTTAATCAACAGATATGACAATGATTCCAGTGACCTAGAAGTTAAGACAGCTACCTTGGGTTCCTTAGGCCTCTGAATCAATAGGAAAAGATAGGCCGTATAGTGCTGGCTGGGGTGATTGATCCACACTGCCCAGAGAAAGCTGGACTATTTTTCTATCATGGTGGTAAGGATGAAGATGTCTAATCCCTTAGGCAATCTCTTAGTATTGCCATGCCCTGTGGTTAAGATTCTTGGAAAACTACAACAATCCAATCCAGGCAGTACAAAGAATTTCTTGGACCCCTCAGGATTAAATGTTTGGATCACCCTACCAGGTAAAGAACCATAAACAGCTGACGTGCTTGTTGAATGCACAGGGAATGTGGAATGGATAGTAGAATAATGTAGTTATGAATACCAGCTACAATCTTGTCGTGTCTGTTGATTAAAGCATTGCTCCTTCTGGAATTAAGTCCTCTAAGCCAACATAGCCACTGAAACAAGAAGTAATATGACAAGTTAGAGAAATGAGGATCATTAATTGTTTTTTTCCATATTTTTATTGATACATTATAGTTGTACATAGTGGTGAGAATTGTTATGTATTTGTACTTGTATACAATATAATAATATAATTTGGGCAATATTATTCCACAGTATTACTGACTTTATATCAGTATTTAAGTATTTCTAAATTTTACCTCATGGTATTTAAGAATAATAAACATCACTCAAGAACTTTTCCTCCTCTTCCGGGGAAGGGACAAGTGTGTCTTCGCATGCAGGATGGTGTTATCATGTTAGATGGAACAGTGATCTTGTTATTGTCTTTATTTGGAGATCAAGTATGGATTAAGGAGACGGAAAGTGGTGCCAGAGTGACAATGAGAGGACTTGTGATTTTTAATTTTGTGTCCACTTGACTAGATTAAGGTATGCCTGGTGTGTTAATAAGCTTTTCATTTTTAAGACCTAAAGACTTCACAAGAACAACTTAGAGAGGAAAAATTTATTTTGGCTTAAGGTTTCAGAGTTTCAAGTCATGGCCTGCCGACACCATAGCTCTGGGCCTGTGATGAGGCAGAACATCATGGCAGAAAGGCAAAGCAGAGGAAAGCAGCTGAAGAGACGGCAACCAGGAAGCACAGAGAGCTGGAGTGCTAGGAGCCAGGGACAATATAATCCCTAAGGGCTTGCCCCCAGTTATCTACTCTCTCCAGCAATGCCCTGCCTGCCTGCACAGCTACCACCTCTTAATCCATTAAACTATTAACAAACCAAATGGATCAATCCGTTAGATTAGATTAGATTACAGCTGTCACAGTCCAATCATTTCACCTCCGAACAATCCTGCATCGTCTCACACACGAGCTTTTGAGGCACACCTCATATCCAAACAATAACACCTACAAAGTTGGTTAAACTTTATTTCAGAATGTTTCTAAGAGTGTTTCTTGAATTGGTAGACTGAGAAAAGAACTTCCCTCACCAATGTGGGTAGATATCACTCAAAATTTTGAAGGTACGTGCATATGCTCATGTTCATGTGTGTATACATGTGTATCACTTTGGAGGGAGGGGCACAACCATAGTGATTTCCTCAACACTACTTCTAACCTCAGGATTGTTGGTGTGCATCTTCTACTGGCTGCTATAAAGGTTGGTAGTTGGTATCATTCTTTAGTCACCATCCTGGGAAAGAGTTGGAGATAGACGGGAATGAAGGGAAATTTGAATCACATATTATAAGATGTGACCATCAGCTGTTCCTTTTAAGTTGAGATGGTGTTCCAATTTGGGGGCCTAGGTCTATACTTGAGTGACAACTTCTCAGGTCATAAATCAGATTAGAGTAATCACAGTTAAGCTATAAATAAAACATTTAAATAATAATCATGAATAAAATAAGAACCCCTGGGTTATATTTAAATTTTCACTTTTAATGTACAGTAGAAATGACTGCTAGAATACTATTGATTTTTAAAATGAGTTTGGTAGTGTTTATCAATGCTATTCTAGTTCAGTGAATCTATCACTTAACTTTCTATACCATACAAAGGGGGAATAAGTGAGTCTTCATGTAGAAATTGGCTTACATCCTGATTTGACATGGAACCAGGGCAGTAGAAGCTACAGCAAACTCAGGGTGATTGACAACACATGAACAAAGCAATTATTTTCAGCATCTCTACTTTGCAATTACCTTAAAATTTGAAAATGGATAATTGAGTCTAATTCTTTAGTCAATATTGAAAAACCTTAGCATTTGAGGTCGGCTGAGCCTGGCAGTATTATTCTGAACCTTTTCAAAAGCTGTAGTTAACCTTTCATATGCCAAATGACTTACCCAAATAAAGTATGAAGTACTTTTTCATAGTCTTACTAAGCTCCTGCATTGTAGATGGGTTCTTATTTTGAAATAAATTAATTTCAATCTACCAACAAAATTGAAAACTCTATTAAATGGTTGTTTGAATTCCATTCGTTGTCCATCTCAGACCAATGGTCCTATGTGCATTTGATGTATGTAGGAGAACAATTTTATTTGACCTCTTAACCTAACTTAGTCCCAATCTTATATGTTATGAGTTTATGATTCAAAAGATCCATGCATGTCTCTGAGGAAGGAAAATTCTAGGGTTATTGGGAGTCACAGACATACATTTCACAGATTGTCTGAGCTCAGGGAGGAATGGCACATGCCATGTTGTGTTACCCACTCAGGTACTGCAGCCTACAGTGATTTGTAGAGTTGTTTTATTTTTTAAAGAGGAAGAGACAGTGTCAGAGAGAGAAGAGAAAGAGAGAATCAATTTTATTTAGTTTTTCATGTGGCTTTTGTTGCTCTGGGACTTCGCTGTGTACATGGTGGTGGGGTTTGAACTAGTGTATCACCCATGCCAGTCAGGGCCATAATTGCTGAGCCCAATTTGTAGATTTTAAATTGAGGACTGAGGTGGCAAAAATGAAAATGTTATCTTCACAGTACGAACTCTTAACAAATTGAAGGTTATTTTGTGGAAAATTGACCGTCAAATAAGAGTTGTCAAGTAAAAATTAGTCATAGGGCTGGACGGTGGTTCACTGGTTAAAGTGCTTGTGTGGCATGCACAAGGACTGAGTTCAAACTCCAGCACCATGTACACAGCTAAGTGTCAGAGAAATGAAAGCTAAATGAAAAAATAAATAAAAAATGATTTTCTCTTTCTCTTTCTTTTAAAAAATGTCATAAAATGAAGTCATTTTCTTTAATACCCTTAGCAATTTGATAATAGAAGGAGACTTGCTGAATAATACATGTTAGAAGTATTTAGCATGGATTAACAAAGATCCACAGTAACATTGCACACAGAAACCTTGAAATTCCTAAGCAAAAAAATGGTACAATTTATTTGGAAGAAAATGCCTCTATACTGTTAATTACTAATTTCCAAGCTCTGATTTTTAGTATTGTGCTGCCTGTCAGTGAACACCCCTAATTTCCCAGTCACTTAACATGGCCCTAAGAATTTTGAACTTAAAATATATTCATGCAGTTTTATCCTAAATAATCTCTTGAATGCAAACTACTTCACATTTGCTGATTATTAAAATTTTAAGTTTAACCTTTCTTCTCTGTCCTTTTTCTTTTCTTCCTGTCTATTCTTTCTTTCCTGCCTTCCACTTCTATCCCATACCTTGTATCTCCCACTCATCTTTTCTTCAGGTTTCACAATTAAATAAACTCTCAACTAGTAAACACTTTCATATTTCCAGCTTGTACTTGACTCTCCAACACACAAAGTGGGTAGAAGTAGGTCCACCAAAACAGACACTGAGGGACTTGCCTTTCACTGGTTCCCAGTGTTATGCAAGCCCTGATGCTACAGTTTGGATTTGAAATGTCCCCCAGAGGCCCGTGTGCTAATAGCTTGGTCACCAGTCTATAGTGATATTGGAAGGTGGTGGAACCTTCAAGATGTGGCGCCCAGTGGAAGAAAGTGAAGTCATTGGAATGTGTGCCTGTGAAGGGGATATTGAGGCTCTGACCCCGTCCTGTCTGTTTTGCTTCCCAGATGCCACGTGGTGAACAGATTTCCTCTGCCATGTGCTACCTGCCATGATGTCCTGCCTCACCAAAGAGCCAAGGTCAACGGGGCCAAGCAATCACACACTAAAACCTCTGAAATCATTAATTAAAATAAGTCTTTCCTCCTTGTAAATGATTTTCTCATGTATTTTGTCATAGCGAAGGACATCTGAATAACACACCAGGGTAGGGTGAAAGTTCCAGCAATAACCAATGCTCATCTTGGTGCAAGGAGAAAAGCATCTGGACCTGATTTTTTTTTTTTTTTGAGAGAAGAGAGAGTCAATTATTTTCTTCTTTCTTTTTCCTCTACTTGGTTGTATATGTGGTGTGGGGATTGAACCCAGGTTTTTGTGCATGCTGGGCAAGTGCTGTATGGTTGAGCCACCTCTCCAGTCCCATGCATCTGCTTTGATTTATAAAAAGATTGCCTTTCCTGCATTTTATTTGTAGAGGATATTTTCATAAGTTTTATGAATATACCCCAAACAAATCTCTGTAGAGCCAGCCCTAGAGTACCTCAGGACTCCTAACGTGTCCTCTTTCATTAATAAGACTTATTCTAAAATTTGGAAACAAAAGCACTCAATATTACCAAATGATATAGGAAATAACTTCTGCTGACAGTGTGATTTCTTCTTGATGTTTTCTGGAACTCCCATGGTGAATGGTAATGTTATGTTTAGATCAGAAAATGCAAATCTCATAAAACAGCAGAACTGTATCTCTCCTCCCCCAACTTTTATAGTAGGAAAGGGATAATTGACTTTCTTGGATTAGTTATACAGTCTCCAAATCTTCTTTGGCTTTTAATATTAAAGAGAGAGGGACAGTGAGAGAGACAGAGAAAGAGAGAAACAACTTTATTTAGTTTTTCACATGGCCTTAGTTGCTCCAACACAACCAACAGTTGTGTACGTGGTGCTGGGGTTTGAACCTGGGTCCTTGTGCTTGCCAGGCAAGCGCCGAAAACGCTGAGCCACTGCTCCAGCCCCTTTTAATATATCTTTAATTAGGTTTTTAAACAGGGAAATCAGAAAAGGATAGTTTAGAAATCTTATTACTGTGGAAAAGTCAGTTTGTATCAGAAATGGGCTTGGGGCTGGAGTGGTGGCATGGTGGTTACAGCGCTTGCCCAGCAAGCGCGAGGACATTGGTTCAAACCCCAGCACCCACATACACAATTAAGTGTCAGAGAAATGAAAGCCATGTGAAAAACCTCAATAAAAATTGATTCTCTCTGTCTCTTTCACTGTCCTTCACTCTTAAAAAAATGGGCTTGATTTGTCTTCTTAGATATTTTGTAATCATTTAGTTTTTGTAATTTAATTAGATCACATCAAAGAGGATTTGAATATGCAATTTAGAATTGAAAAGAACTAGCACAATTAAGAGAGCTATCTGGAATATGCAAAAAAACCAAAATAAAACAAAGCAAAACAAAAGTGGTGTAATAGATACTGTATGCCCAAATGGAAATCCTACAGGGAATTATCCAGTTCCCAAAGTGATTTTTCAAAACTGATTTAATTCATTAATCTGACTTGTTAGACAAATTGATGACAGGCCTGTGCCAAAGTTTAATTTCAAACTTCCACAGGAAGAAGCTTCTAAAAAAAAAACACAGTTCAAAGACTCCCTCTTAATACAGATATTTTTTATGAGTGTGTTTAGGAAGAGACCATAAAACTGTCAGGCTCTTCATGAGACCAATAATCAGGTAGGTGGGTGATGGTTAATTTCCTTTCCAGAGGAATTCTTAATTTCGATAAAGTCTACCAGAAAATTGCTTAAGCATTTTTTCAAGGTTGCTATATATTTCCCAGAAATGGCTGTAAATTATGTCTCATAAAATCCAGCTTTCATACAAATTTCTTTCTCATATCAGTCCATTGCTTGTAAACCGCAAATTGCTTTCCATAACACTTGGAATAAAATCTATATCCTTACAAGACCCCATACCTCTAGGACCTCATTTCCTACCAGTAGGCTTCTCCTGGATCTTCATACTTCACCCAGAGCCCTTCCTGTTTCTTTTATGTCACCGATAGTCTGCCTCAGGCCTTTGATTTCCTGTTCACTCTGCTTGGAAAGCACTTCTGTGCGGCTTATGGCTTCTCCTTCACTTTGTTCTTGTCTCTGTTCCAGCAGGGCACATGTAGAACTGCTGTCTTCCCAGCTCCATCCCCTTTACCCTTTATTCTTTTCCCTGTTTAAAGTCTAAATTCCACCAACTAGCATTGCAACCTAATTTGTTGTTTAGTGTCCATTTTCCTCAGTTGCCACTGGAGTGCAAATAAACTCTGTGAGGCCAAGGGCTTTGTCTGTGTTCCCAGGACTAAGAACAGAGCCTGGTGCACAGTACACTTACACAGTACAGTTCTTCGGCTAAATCGTGTCTCCTCTCCAAATTCACATATTAACTTCCTAACCTCAGTACCCCAGAAAGTGACCATATATATAGAGACAGATAGGATTTTCACAGAGATAATCAAATCAAGATGATGTCATTAGGGTAGGGTAATCCATCTGACTGGTGTCCTCATGCGAAGATAAATGTGTACACAGACATTATGCAGTGGTGATGTGATGCAAAAGTGTGTGGAGAAGGCGAGCCTCTATAAGCTAGGAGAGAAGCTGGACCGGATCTGCTTTTCCTGACCCCAGAAGGAGGCAATTCAAATGCTACATTGGACTAATGATCTACAGAACTGTGAGAAAATAACTTTCTCTTGTTTAAGCCAGTCAGGCTGTGGCATTTTGCTATGGTAGTCTTAGTAAACTAATACAGTACATATGTTATTCTGACAAATAAATGATGTGGGACATTTTTGTAAGGATAAAGAGTAGTGATATTGTTGAACATTTACCCATATATGAAAGTCTGTGAGGTTTCTTAATGGATAGTTCAAAATTGGCATGGACACAAGATACTGACTTGGTGGGAAAATGAGGACAGTCTAATGTCTGCATAGCCACCCGGAGTTCTAATCAACTAAAACAGAGTACCCTACCTGTATGTCTTAAGATAATTTCTTTGAAAATAATGCACTACTACTACTTAGGTCTTAACTATGACCAACAAGGAAGAAAGTGTAAGAGGAAAGTGATGGTGATGTGAATTTTAAAGGAAAGTGACCCTTTCATCTTGGAGTTTGTGGTGGTCCATAATGCTGGCTATTGTCAGACTTAAACACCGGACTTGGGGAAATCACTCTGAAAACTCTGAAGAGAAAAAAAAATAGGCATTGGTTCCTTTATCAAAAACACTGTCTGGCAAGAAACACAGGTGGATCTGAAAAAGCATAATCCTGACATTGTGTATACCACTGACTTTGAGGAGAGTGTAAAGAAGGGCTTATTTAAAAGATCCACAGGCAGCATATTCACAAAACACAGAGGGAGGGATGCAGGACAGAGTGACTACAAAAGTGTGGCATAAATCAATAAGACCAGTGTTAGCAACCCTGCAGGCAAGAATGCACCGAGACTCCCCCAAATGCCAAGTGTCAGATAGCACATTTTGATTTTGATTTAACATGTTGGAGACTAAAAAACAAGGTATGCTTCTGACCCTCTTAAAACTGCTTTCTGAAACAGATGGTGTAATGTGACTGTTGACGACAAAGAGAAAGAAAAACTGCTCTCGTTCTGCTTTGTTTCCGTGTTTTTCACCCAGGAAAATAATTTCAAAATTGGAAAGCCTAAACGACGCTAAAAACGAATTGCAATCCTTACCAAGTCAGGATAGTAAGAACAATCGCTTGTAACAACCTCAAATCCCAGTTGATTTTCCTGGACCATAGGAGGACATGCAGGTGGGAAGCCGACTATCATCAGTCATCTTTGAGCAGCAATGGTAAATATCGAAATGAAGACATTTATAGATGCACAGTGTAGTATCAATATCTCCCAAAGGCTGAAGACATCTTATAAAAACCATTCACTATTGAGCTAAATATTGATTTTTTTAATTAAACATATTGATAAGCAGATGGCCTGCAAACACTGAGAAAAGGCATTTGTTGTTGTTCATTGTCACTACCCATGGTTATGTCCACATTCATGACATCTATGCCACTGAAAGTGATTCATAGCAAATCAAGCTCTCTTCTTTTTGGAAAATTACCAGCTGGAGAATGAGAAAAGTATTTGACATATAGTTGATCTTGAATTTATTGAATTGTTTGTATTTAAAGATACCCCTTATTAACCGCCTACTGAATATATCATTCTCCCAAACACACCATGACCTGAGTTGAATTTGCAAACTTCTTCAAAAGAAGATTTTGTTTCTTAGTGAGAATACCAAATCAACAGTCTTACAAGATAAAATCTTTGCAATTATCATTGGTACATTGTTTTTCTTTCTCCCCTGGACAATTGTGATAATGTCTTGCTTTTCTCTCATTGCTCTGGCTCTATGTTGTTGCCAGAGTTCTTTAAAAATAGACCTGATTATATTTCACTGGCTCTTTGAAATTCACAGAAATCTAGCACCTTAATTGTACCAGAAAAGTCCTTCACAGACTGCTCCTGGATTTCTCAGCAAATCGGTTCAGTTTGCTATCCTAAATTTTTGTTATTCTTGTTGTGACACACCATATATTGAATTTTTTCATTACTTTTCTTTTTTTAAAAATTTTGATACTGGGGCTCTCCGCCACTGAGCTACATCTCCAGTCCTTTTTATTTTTTTATTTTGAGACAGGTTCTTCCTAAGTTGTCCAGATTGGCCTCAAGCTGGGGATCTTCCTTCCTCAGCCTCTCTGGAATCACAGGCCTGCACCACTGCACCACTGCACAAAAGTGACATTGAATTCTTTACCCATACCTATATCCTGCACTGCATTCCTTTTTTTTGGTCTAGAAGACACTTCCTCACACTTCAAAACCAAGCCAATGTCACCTCTGGGGGAAGCCTTATTTGATTTCCTTCTCAGAGCTTGCTATTCCCTTCTTTCATGTACACACAACAGCTTATTTGTTTCCTTATTATTGCACTTAACCCTTAGTTTAGAAGTTTTTCTCCTCCTTCCTTTCCTCTATCCACTGAAATTTTCAAGAGCCAGGTTGCCAAGTGCAATCTTTCTCTTTCCATTGCTACAAACAGGTTGTACACACATGGCCCAATGAATGTTTAAAAATAAGACAAAAATGAAAAAAAAGATGAGTGAGTCTATTTGCTAGCAAGATGAAGAAATTTAGATTTATAACTGGATAATGATATCCTGACTGTGTGGTCTAATGGATGGTTGAGACCATGCCACCTGATCTCCTCACTTTACTTCTTTTTTTTTAATATCAAGATTCCTATTCTTTATCAATTCTAACACCATCTCATCTCAGAGTAAAAAGCATCTCACTTCTCTACAGTTAATGCTTCTGTTTGTACTTTCATTCCATATCCTCCCATGTCACTTTGGAATCATACATAGACCAATGTTTTCCTTTCCAATTCCTTTCCTTTGTTGGGCTCCACAATCCTCATGCCAATCATTTAGCAGTTAAACAAGGGAAGTGATTTCTGTCAGTGTTGCAGTGATGAAAAAGATCATCACAATGGAACTGATGTTAAAAAAAACATCATGTAAGAATTATGCCACCTGGCAAGCCAGGATCCTGTAAAAAAGAAAAAAGTAAGAGCTTATATTTTTTCAGGACATTATGGGTTCTATATTATTAGTAGTCAACTATTTAGGGAGAAATTACAATCCTACTCTACCTTGGGACACCCTTCTCATTATGAAGCACCTGGAATGGTGCTTGGAGAGAACGGTTGTATATATGTAACCAGGCCACAGGACGCACACTTTCCTAAGTTTAGTATTTTTTGTTTTGGAGAAAATATAGTAACTTTGAGTTGGAGAATAGGAGAGAATTCTAAGAGATAAACAATTTTAAAAGTCTAAGGGGCCAGCTGAGAGAAGGGATAATGTGTAGAGCTGGCCTAGCCAGCATCTGTCAGGGCCGTCCTGAAGGCCTGGGTATTGACACATTTGCTCTTTCATGTTGCAAGAGAGGAACTAGTTAGATTAGGGGCACAGCACCCAGTGCCCAGCTTCAGTTATTTTTTAATTCTAAGTTTTTATTGGTGCATTATAATTATACATAGTAGTGTTAATGTACAATTTTCAGAAAACAGTTTTAAAACTGTGTTAAACATATGAAGATGGGAGCACCATCTTTTCCTGTTTATATATCTCATAAAATCTTTCATTTAAACACTTTAAATTTACAATTCAGTAGCATTAATTACATGTACAATGTTATGCAACCATCACCACTATATCCAAAACTTTTCTTCACCCTAAACAGTAACTCGAAAGCCATTAAGCGATGATCCTCCACTCCTGCAGCTCCTGGTGAGCTCTAATTTCCTTTCTGTCTCCATAAATTTGCCTATTATAAGTACCTCATTTAAGTAATATCATAAATATTTGTCTATTTGTGTTTGACTTATACTACTAAGCATAATGTCCTCAAGGTTCACCCAAGTTGTAAAATGTATCAAATCTTACTTCCTTTTTAAAGTTGAATAACATTCCATTGTAATTGTTTATCCATTCATTTGTTGATCCTTGCTTAATTTTTTCTTAAAGAGAGGACAGTGTGTGTGAGAGAGAATTAGACAGAAATAATCAATTTTTATTGAGATTTTCACATGGCTTTCATTGCTCTGACACTTAGTTGGGTACATGGGTGCTGGGGTTTGAACCCATGTACCTGTGCATGCTGGGCAAGTGCCGTAACCGCTGAGCCACTGCTCCAGCCCCCTTGCTTAATTTTTTTAATCCCCTCACATTTAATGTTTTGTAATTGAAATCTCTGAGAATAAAGCTATTGGAGCTGTTGTGGTTTGGTTTTAGAATGTCTCTTAAAGTCTTGTGTGTTGAATGCTTGGTCCTCAAAGCAACAAGGTACAGAGATGGGGCTCTGGGGAAGTGATTGGATCATGGTGGCTCTAATCTTACTAGTGGATTGATCCATTGTTGGATTCATAGCTGAGTGGACAATTGGGAAGTGATGGAAACTAGGAGATGGGAACCTCGTTGAAGGACGTGAGTCCTTCTCATCCTTGGCTCCTTCTTCTCTCTCTGCTTCCCAGCCACCACGAGGTGATCAGCTTTGCTCCACCCTTCTGCCAGGCTCTTCTGCTTCACCACAGCCCAGAAACAATGGAGTCAAATGGCTATGGACTGACACCTCAGGAACCCTGAGCCAAAATGAATCTTCCTTCCTTCAAGTTTTTCTTCTCAGTTTTTTTTTGTCCTGAGGACAGAAAGCTGACTAACCCAGGAATATTTTTGGGGAGTAGAGGGAGGTGGGCACACGCACTCTCCATGTCTCTTTCTCTACTTCTGTGTAGTTGATGGGCAGCAAAATGAGGATCCGTTCATGAAGGTTTCCTGACTCAATGATTCCTGTCTTCCTTGCTTTCATTACTAATACCAGGCACCTTAGTGAAGGAGCCCCTTGCTCTGTCAACCCTACCTCCATCCCTGCTCCCTCTTTGCTCTCGCCTTCATTTGTTTAGCTCTACATGCCATCCTTACTAGAGTTATTCTCGTTCACTTTTTAAATCCCCTGTATGGAGGAGCAATTCTTGAGCCTAGGAGATGTTTGCTCCTGAAGGACACAGCCAGGGCTCAAGACTGAATCTGATTCCACAGGCTGAGCCCTGCCACTGCTGGCTGTCTTCATCTTTCCTTGGCTTCGAGTTCCATTCCCTAAGCCAACAGCCATCCTTTCATCCTGGCTGCGCTATTTATGGGATTCTAGTTCTTTTCTCTTACAGAAAAACTAGAGATCATGGTCAGTTCTTGCTGCCTACACTTTCTCAACACTTGCTCACCTATTAATTTCCTTGAATTTGCTTTCTGTCCCATCATTTTACTGGAGAAGCAATCATGAAGGTCACTGACTGAAACAGGCATCCTAGCCAGGTGTGACGGTTCACGCCTGCAATCCCAGTGGCTCGGGAGGTCGAGGCAGGAGGATCACAAGTTCAAATCCATCCTTAGCAACCTCGAGAAAGCCTGTATCAAAAATAAGAAATAAAAAGGGCTGGAGATGTAACTCAGTGGTAAAGTACACCTGGGCTCAATCCCTAATACCAAGAAAAAAAAACCCCCACAAAGGAACCATCCATATAATGGCAAAATTTTGATCTTCATTCTTCTGTTTCTGTCCTGAGCTTGAGACACCACTGGCACCAATCCTTGGAAACCTTTTCCTTCTTAGTAATCTGTATAATCCAAACCTTACTAAGCTATACTCATAGAAATGCCTTTTATAGTTTAGATATAGGGTTGTCTTTAGAAAGTCACTGAGTTTCATTTTGGATCTTTTCAGGGAATTCCTTGATGTTTCACAGATTTTATTCTGGCTGTCATGAGTCACATTAGCTGGCCAACCCACATGAACCTGTTGTGTTGTTTTTCTTGCCATCTTGAGTTCAGTTACCCCAAGCTGCTGTTCTCTGTATCCTATTTTCTTCTCTTATTTCTATGCTGATGCTTCCATTGCTAGTGGACTTACAAAGACCCCATTTTCATGGGTGCTGACCTTTGCTTATTTAATCAGTCATGGGAGGGGACTCTTCCTTCTCTTTACCATAATTCCTTTGAAACATGAGACTGATCATTACTAAAATGACTTCTCCTGTGCCCCAAATGGAGCTCTAACCCTGACCTGACTCTCAGGGAGTACCGTGCCCCACAGGAGGGCTCTTGAAGGAATTCACATGCTCACTGGTGATGTGAGGCACCCCCACCCATTGTCTTTGCCTTTCTGCTTTTGATATTTGGCTTGATTGGCTTAGGTTTATTTATGGGCAGCTATCCACTGGTCATTCCTATGCCACATTCTATGAATTTCTTAGAACATAAAAAAAGGTGGAGAGAAAAGATTTTCTAGTCTGGCATCAGCTTAAAAAGACCCTAGGTATATTGGCTTGGGTTATGAGCCCACTTGGGCGCCAATCACTGTTGAAAAACCTTGAGGCACTATGACTGGTTTCCTCAGCAAGGGACCTGCCTGTGGTTTGGAGGACAGGGTCTTTCATCAGAACAAAGGGATGAGGAATCATTCTGAGCCAGGTGTCCATTCCAAGTTTTATCTCAACCATCACCCAAAGCAAATGCCACCCCAAATGAGACCCCAGCAGGCAGATCCTGCTGGTAATTCTTAGTGTTAAAGTTTAGTTCCTGCAGTTTTTGCTATAGTTTGGATCTTGAGTGTCCCCTAATTACCCACATATTATTAAAGGCTTATTCTCCAGCTTGGCACCATGAAGTGTTGGAAACGTTTAGAGGTAGGGCCTAGTGGGAGGTTCTAGTTCACTGTGCCCTGATAGGGAATAGTGTGACACCATTCCTTTCTCTTTTTTACTTCCAGGAAAGCATGTGGTGACATGCTTTGTACCATGTACTCTGCATATACCCACCATGATATACAATCTTGCCATAGGCCCAGAAGCAATGGAGTCAGCTGGCCAAGGACTGAAATCTCCAACACTGTGAACCAAAGGCAACTTTCATTCTTTTTTTTTTTTATAATGTTAGATATTGAACCTGGAGCCTTGCACCTTCTAGGTAAGTGCTCTACCTCTCAGCTACACCCCCAGTCTACCTTTACTCTTTTAATTTGATTATCTCAATTAATTTATTATAGTAGTGGGAAGCTGACTAACAAAGACTTCATACTACAACACCTGATTTTCATTTTGTTCCCTCCTCTACTTCATTCCTCTTTCACTTCCTCCCTCCTTTTCTCTCTTTCTCTTCCTTTTTTCCATTTACTTACTTATTCATCTTTTTCTCTATGTAAAAATGTTTTTATTAATGCAAATAGTTATACATAAAGTGGGGTTTTTTGACATATTCATGAACGCATATAACACAGTTTGCTTTATTTTGGTCTTTAGCACTTTACCTTTCCCTCCTATCCTCCCCCCCTTCCTCTATTATTTATTCATTTAGAAAGCTATTCTTCATCTGCCTCCTTTTCTGGTGTTTCTGTCTTCCATTTTGTAAAAGTAAGGTTCTTACCTTCATGTCTTTATGCTTTCTCTCTCACTACTTCAGATGTAACCACTGTGAAGCTGATTAAGTCCATATAGTTTTGACTTCTTCCAGTACACATTGATAGATGTTTACTTAAAATCATCTCCCAGATGTCTCATCAGCACCTTGGATTTCATATTACCTGGGGCTTCTCCTTATAGGCATGGGCAGTTGTGGCACAGATGTGTATTCTGAAGCTCCCAAAATTATATTGCAGCAAAGACAAACACTTCTGGTAAGTTTATCTCTAGACTCTCCTCACCCTTTCCTGTGTCTCATATTCTTGGTGGATCCTGGGATTGTGGCTCGTGCATCTTAGACTTGCTCATGGCTTCGTGTCCCAAGGGTGGGCTCTGAGGTTACTCTCCCGTTGGTTCCCTATTTCTGCTTTTTCCCCACCCCAACAACTGTGTGGAAAAGACACAGGCATCATCACCTGAGAGAATTTGGGCTGAGATGGGAGAGCTTTAGTCAATCTTACTGTGGAGAGAATCCTTGCACTAATTGGAAGCTTATACTAAATCACTTTTAAGATTCCTACTGGCTCTAGGAATTGGTGATTTTGTAGGGTAAAATGTTTCATGTTATCTTATATGGCTACGTTCCCTTGATTTAACTGAAAGTCTTTGTCATTTATATATGGATTTTGGACTGATATTAAATTTTCTTTATGGATTTTCTTGAAATAAATGTGTGGTTACTTGCAGCTTGGATAGATTTTGGTTATCCTGGCTTTGATACTTATTTTGGTGGAAATAAACCATCAGATTAGTATTGAAAGCTTTCTCAAGTGCTGTTTTTATCCCCTCCTCCATAGTAATAGCATTTTCAATTAGATATAGAATAGTCTCCTGGACCTTCCGAACTGCTTGGAGTTTGGTGTGATTAAGTTCTAAATACGAGAGGACTGCTGCATGTCTCTGATGGGAGCTGATTTGCTCTTCTTTGCTTTCATTCTCTGATAGCTACATTACAGATCTTGTGGGAGGCACTTTTGACAACAAAGATAAATGAATGACAACCAAGAAGAATCCTGGGTCCCTACCATCATGAGTCCAGCTTGTGAAATAAGAACTTAAATCTCATTTAAGCCACTATTTGTAATATTTACAATTATATCTTAAAGCATACACCAGGTTTGCCTTTCTTCATAATCCTGCAGCTACAATCTTATACAATCTTTTGTGTATCATGTTGGTAATTACTACTCAGACAGGTAAATTCATAGAGCTATGTAATGAAAGTAGATTAGATGGTTGAGTTCTGGGGCCTGGACAAGAAGGTTTTAGAATAAAGGAGCCAGGGTGTGGACCAGGGGACAAGACAGCTAGCATTTCCTGAGCAGGTACTCGACACCAAGGACTGCATGAGGTGTTTGCTACAACTCTTCATTCAGTCCCTGCGTTCAGTGTTATCTCCATTTCATAGCCAAGAAAATTGGGACTGATGAAAATTTGACTGGTAGCCAATAAGGGTGGAATGAGAATGTGGTTGCAGGTCTGTTCTCCACGCCAGTTCTTCTGCCTCTTAACTAAGGGACCCTAGGGACCTGTTGGTATTGTACATGATATGAACTGCTTGAGTGGGAACATCTCAGGCTTATTTATTTGAGGGGTGCCTGGGAAAAATGGCACAAATGTTTTTCACTAAGCGATGACTGAAAACCGTAGGATGCTGGCATGTACTCCTTCCAGAGCCAGAAAGGGAACTGACCTGAGGTTAAGAGAGGCGAGGAGCCTGGCCCTGTCCTTTGGTCCTGGTTTATATTCAGTAGGGAGGAGTTACTTTTAAGTGCAATGCAAGCTGCTGAGGCTCACATATTTGCAAGTATTATTTTTTTAATCCGGATTGAAAAGAAAAGGCAATAAAAACAGAGAGAGAAGGCTAGAAGCAGAAGTGTACTACAGAGCATATTCATTCCAAGACAGAGTGAGGGAGAAACTTACAACTCTCATGGCTCAGCAGCTTTATTTTTAAATCCAGGTACAGGGTAGAAGTTGCCAGAGAACAGTGCCACCATGTGGTAGAGAAAAGAGAAGCAATAGCTGGGAAGAGGCCAAAAAGGAGTGGAAAGCAGCTTGCCTGGGTCTCTGGGGTTCTGGGAGAAAGGAGGTGACCTAGAAATGAAAGTAGGATGGAGAAATGCTTACTTTTTCAGTGTGATGCTGGTGAGGGTTCAGTGTAGCCTGGTAAAATAAGGATTGTATTGAAATAGTGAGTTGATCTTTAGCTATTTGCAAGGCTAGGAAAGGGAAAGTTACATGTAGAGGCTGAAGACTGTCGAAGCTCACTGTTTAGACAACTAGGAAAAATCAAATTGAGTGTTTTTCCTTGAGTGAAACTGGTAGATCACAAGCAACAATCCTTAATGACCCAGACAGCTTAGGAGAGATTTGCTTTTTAGGGAGGAGAGAGGGCAGAGGGAAAAAAAGGGCTAGCAAAGGAGGATTGGGTGGCAGAAGGCAATGAGAGGAAGCTGAAGGGACTGAGCATTCGTATCTGGAGCCCAGGGTCTCTTAATAAACCCTAGAAGTTCAAAACTGGGCTACACCTATATAGTGGCTGAAATTTGGGACCTGGATCTAGTCTATGACCTCATGTACCAGGGAAGTAATCTTGTGATTTTATTACAGCCCAAATGAACATTTTGCTCTCGTTTCTTTATATCTGAGAAGAGAACTGAGAAGCTGCAGTAGAGATGTCAATCTTGGAGCCTGTTGGCTCTCAGTCCTTTCTCAGTGAAATAACCTGGCTCATTGCCACTGCTGGCAGCCTTCTCTGTGCACACTGGGTGATCTGTTCTCCCATCCCTGCTTACTTTGTAACTATTATTTGGACAAGGTGAGCCCTTGATCTAAGATTGGCTAATGGTGTATTAGATTACTGACCCAAAATTAGCCAGAGTTTACCATGCTAGTTGTTTCTTCTTTCAGGTGTTTGGGATAGAAAACACTAAGAACTCTAGATAGTTGGTAATTACTGCTGAGGCTGAAAGAATGCATGGAGGGGCCGGGTGGGGGGGAGTTATTCCCTAGTTTGGCAAGGGTCCCTGTGGAATTATGAGGGTGAGGAAGGGCAAGGGCTGTCAAAGATTTTCCGCCAGAGAGATTGCTTGGCTTAGGAGAAAGCACTGGAGGCAGTTGATGGTCTCTCGAATTGCTTTAGGTTCTGATGACTTCCTGGTTGTGGTTCTGGTTCGGAGTCTGCTCAACATCTGTGTGTATGCAGAGAGGGATTCCTTGAGATAAACTCCATGAGTCTTTTCATTGTGACAGAAAGAGCTGTGTTTAAGCAGAGATAAAGAGAAGTCAGAAGTGTCTAAGGTAACAGGTCGGGAGGGCCTCTAAGTCCTTGGACAGTAAGAGCAGAGGTCCCTTGTGAGGTGACATATCTGGACAGAGCTGCAGAGCCCGAAGGGCTGTCGGCACTTCACGGCCATCATTCATTAGGCTCTCCTTTGAGGAGAGACAGCAGACATTATTATTGTCCTTATCTGATTCATGAGAAAAGGTGTGCTTGGGAATTAAGTTACTAGGAGTCATCTAAGTGACAACTGGTGGCGATGTGACTTGAACCTAGCCATTCCAACCCAAGTCACCTCACTGTTCTCATTAGACCAGACCTTTCAATATGGATCAAAATCCCTTGTGGTGTTTGTGGTTCTTATGCTTAAAGCCTCAACCTTTGGGATTCTGATGCAGTAAGCTTGGGGGTGGGCCTGAGCTCCTGTGAAGAGCTGCAGGTGAATGTGGGGCATCCCTTGCCAAGAACCACAACATGAGACAGTGCAGGCTCAGCAGCAGCTCCGTGTGGTGGTACCCAGGAGCCGCTGGCAGCCTTCATTCCTGAGGCAATTCCATAGGATGGCAGGAGAGAATAAGAAATTATTTTTCACTCAGTATAGTCAGAGTATCTGGGGACTACTGGGACCATAGTAGTGTCAAGGGTTGTTTGAAGTCTTTTGCCACCCATTCTTCCATAAAGACAATTAAAACAATGCTACATTTCTTGTGGATCAAATCTTTAGAAAAACATGCTATTTTAGAAACTGATTTGAAATATACGCTCTAACCATGAACCATGGTCTTGCTATGCAAATATAGCTTCAAGGCTAGTCCTGGAGTTTCTTTTTCAAGTTCCTACCATTAAACCCTTTGTACATACACATCCTGGAGCTATCAGGAAGGCTTATATATAAAGCTGAAAGAAAAGCTATTTCACTAGTGAGCAGAAAGACAAATAAACATAGAAAGGCTTCAGGCATTTTCCTGCTACAAGTCTTTTTGGATCTGGCACCAGGCTGGTGTTCCAAGCTCTGGGGACCTCTCTAGGGAAAGGCTATAGGAGGACAGTCTCTCCTAGCTTCTCCTAAAAGGACAGGTGCTACTCTGCCTGATGCTGAAGATGCAGTGTAATCATTACAAGAAACTACCCAATCGGTGACAGAAGGATCACAGGAAATGAGAGGAGGAGGGGTTAAAGAGGAGGAGGAGTGAAGGAGGAGACTATTCATTTGGATCTTCCTCCAAAGAGTTCCTAATTTCACCACTGTCCTGTCATTTGACTCCATTTGGCCATTGTGTAGGATGGCTTCTTAAATTGCTGGGCTGGCTTAACTCCATGAAGGGTTTCCAATAAGAGAAACTTGTAAGAGGAAAGGGCAGAAGTCAGTGATTAGGAAAAGGACTCTGAAGTCCCCCAGCACTTAGGAAGCTTCTCGCTTGGGTCCAAAGAGGGTGTAAGGAAGCTGAAAGGAACAGAAGATGACAAAGGAAAGTGGTGACAGTAGACAGGAGGACATCCTGAAGCGAGAGCTTGGAGGCACTACCAGGGGATGCCAGAGCATACAAGTCATAGCAAGGACGTTAGTTTTAGAAGACAGAATTCACTAAGGCAAACAGAAGCAATTAATCCTAAGTACCAGCTCATGGAGAAAGTAAGGGGAGACATCACAACATTTAAGAACAGCTAGGTGCCATGAACCAGAGCTCAAAAACACAGTTTGCAAGGAGGCCATCTTTTGCTGGACATCTTGGGTTTGGGGGCTGACCTCTCAGCTTTATTTCACTTGTGATAGAGCTATGCTCACTTCCTACTATGCTAGGAAGGAAAAATAAATGGATAAGAAAAGTAACAATTTGGTCTGCACCACTGACTTTAAAAAAATTAAAAAGCAAGTGGCTGACAGGCTTTTGAAGTATGAAATTCTGACTTTCTCTGGGTTAATTGGGATATTAAGACATATAAAATGCTGGAGTGTATACGATTTGAATGTGGTGTCTCCTCCAAAATTCATGCTCAAACTTAATCCCCTCCTGGAGATAGTACGGGGTGGGGACTTTGGGGAAGTGATTAAGTCACATGAACTCTGACCCATGAATAGATTAACACCTTATTAAGACTTGTGGGGACTCCCCATGAATGTATTAACACCCTATTAAGGCTCCTTCTTTTGCGTTTTCCCTTCAACCATATGTGGACAGTGCAATGAGACACCAACCTGAAAGTAGGAGTGGCCCTCATCAGACCTACATCCTGTGGGTGACTTGATCTTGAACTTCCCAGATTCTAACACTGTGAGAAATCGATTTCTACTTTCCCAGTCACCTAGTGTCTGGTGTTTAGTTATAGCAGCAGAAACAGATTAAAACCCTCTGAGTCCTCACACTGATCTGAAGTAAGTTTTTAAGTGGTAAACCTGCTTGGCATATTCTTCTTATGTACAAATATGTCCCCCGAAGTGATAGATCAATACATGAAAGCATAGTTTTAGTCTGGGAACATATTTTTCATTCTTTATTGATTAAGGCATGATTTGTTATTGTTATCAAGTGTTCAGTTCTAATAAATGTAAGCAATTTGGCTTAATGGTTCATCTCTTTAGGAATGAAGGGATCTGAGTTCTTGGTAGGTCAGTACATTAAGGGCTGAATTGTTAAATTTTGTGTGAATAATTACCTAATGGGATTTTGGGAGTAGAATTTTATACAGCTTAATTATGCTTAGTGATTTACTAGGGGCAGGTCATGCAGGTCAGATGGGAGGGTTCTCTTTCTGTGATTCTTCATTATTTTGAAAGTTAATGTCTGTTTAGTCCATCTGAGTAGTGTGCAATGACTAAGAACACAGAAAATTTTTTGACCTTAATATATCAGCAAGTAGAAACCAGAGAGCTGGATGGAATTCTTGGCATTCTCCAGAGTCCTCATCAGCAAAGCAACTTGATTTCACAGAGGTGCTGGTGACTTCGGTATAATGTAGAGGTTTGTGATGCCCAGTGTGGGCTGCTCTGGGTAGGTGAGGCAGAGGCCCGCCTCATAGAGAGAAGTCAAATATGGTAGCATACTCGTGCCTGCTGCAACCTTGTGCTCTTGGAAGGGTCTACTTTCAGTTATGTCAGGGAAACTGAGGCTCACAGCTAACGTAGACTTCTATGTTTTGCATGAGGATGATTGTAATAACTATAATATAGTTCTAAAATAGTGTTTCCATAGGAAAACCCTGCTTGCATTTATTAGAGGGCAGTTAATCATCTGTAATTTTCTCTATGCAGACAAAATGATTCAGAGCAGATGGAATTGTGCCAATGAGACAGCTTGGTTCTGCCCAGCCAGACCTCATTTCTTTTGAATAAGTTTGTGAATTGCCCAAAAGGGGGCTTTGAAGTTAGAGATGTACTTAGAGGTGCTATTTTCCTTTGATTAGGCTCCTAAAATAATGAAAAAAATTAAAAAGGTTGTTAAGATGCCAGGGGCTTAGAACCCCAAGTTACTGGTGATATCAGCTGCTTCTCATTGCAGATTCTGCAAGTCCTAGAGTTTGGGCTTTGGAGTTTGATTTGCCTTCTTCTCCTATGGTGCTGAGGATTGAACCCAGGACTTCATGTATACTAGGCAAACATTCTACCACTGAGCTACAACCCAGTGTTGAGTTTGATTTTAAAAAGTATGGAAGAGAAAAAATTAGGCATTTTCAGTCTAAAGCTCAGAAAAAGGGCAATTCTCTCTCCTGCTACATGATTAAGGGGCTAGTACTACCTAATGCACTTTGGACATAAATTCATATAGTAGTTAATATTTACTATGTGCTAAGAGCTATGCAAACTGGATGTGAAGACAGTTACATAAAGGCTCTGGGATGTAATTTATTTTAAAATATATAGCTAGGGGGCTGGAGTGGTGGCTCAGTGGTTACAGTATATGCCTGGCATGCATGAGTTCAAACCCCAGCACCACATACACAATGAAATGTCTGAGCAATGAAAGCCACATGAAAAACTAAAATAAAATTGATTCTCTTTCTGTCTCTCACTGTCCCTCTCTCTTTAAAAAAAACATACATCTAAGATACAAAAGAGCTGAGATCTGTGCATGAGTCTGCCCAACTCCTAAACTCATCATAGCACTCAGCTAGCAATCAAAAGAAGATTTTGGAAACTCTTTTGGTATCTCCTAATCATTTCTGTCTCTGGTCCCTCCCCAAGAAGAATCAATAATAGAAAGGAGTGAGAAAATTCTCATTTGTTCCTGGAGAAGTTCAAACAGAGCAAAATGAGTTACAAGGGAGCACAGGTCAGATTAAGAAATGCTGCACAGAGGACGTGTATTGGGGCACTTGGCAAATCATCTTGAACTTGGAAGTTAGGGTTCTGCTAGACTTCTCTTGCTGACCTGGCCTCCAGGCTTTCTGTTTTCTGTGACTTGACTTTGACATCTGATGATGTTGGTATTTACAATGGAAATTAAGTACGAGGGCTCAGAGACAGATGTTCTTTTTTTCTTTCTTTGCCTTGAAGGAAGATAGACATGCAGTTTAATAGACCAAAACCTATGTATTGAATTCTTCAGAGGGTAAGCATATGGATGCTCCCTGCCTCCTCCAAATAGATCTTGCTTATCTAAAGACTTGTTCTGCTTGTTCACTGCAGGTGACAGCCTCTGCCTTCCCAGCTCTGCTAAATGGCAGGTGTGGTGGCTGTAACCTGAAGTTTTACTGGTTCAGAGCCCTGAGTCAGACCTGACCATGGCAGCTGGGAAATCAGGTCTTGCTGCCGGCCTCTGGTTTTCTCTGCAGGGTATCTGTGAGTTTCCCAGGCTTCAGATTTCTTTTTCTTCCCATGCATGTGGCTTGTCAATGAATTGCATCCCATTGTCCCCTACTGAGAGTACATTGCCAGACTCCTGAGGGTTTAAATCTGTCTACTGTACTTTCAAATTCTTGTTATGTTTTGCTCTAAAATCTAATAAGTCACCTAGAAACAGTATTTGTCTACCATTAAGATGCTACTCCATCCCACCCATCACATCAAACCCCTTTGAGCTCTGACCTTGATTTATATAATAACTTTGAGGTCCATGATTTGGACTACTAGTTGCTTTTGCTCAAGTATTTGCTTCACTTTCTTTTTTTTATCTTTTATTTCTCCCTCTTTCTCTTGTACTTACTGCCTCACTCTGGTGTTTTTCCAAATAACACCTTTCTTCAAAGTTGGTGATTTATTTACTTATCCGTTATTTTTGAGAACTCCACTTTCCATGCACAAGGCCCTGACAGATCAAAGATGAACCAGTCACAGCTCCTCACAAGCAACTTACAGTCTGAGAGAGTAGCTGGATTCCTAAATAAATAATTAAGA
Source organism: Aplodontia rufa (assembly GCA_004027875.1). Lineage (NCBI taxonomy): Eukaryota > Metazoa > Chordata > Mammalia > Rodentia > Aplodontiidae > Aplodontia > Aplodontia rufa. The sequence continues at coordinate 26,944 of PVKS010001614.1, read as the reverse complement.
TATAATCTGGTCAGAATGAGCATAGATGTGTATATGAACAGGACATTAAGTGTGAGGAAGGTCACTGAATTCAACAGACCATATAATGTGAGAGAGATTTTTGGATATTTAAGAATGGGATGGATACAACGTAAAGGAGACTCCAGATAGATAGCGCATACGAGCAAAGACTCGGAACTCATGATAGCAATTTGTACGCAAGGAATCATAAGCATTTTAGTTATGCTACAGAGTAAAGATGAATCAGGAAATAATGAAGAATGAACTTGGAAGAGCCGGCAGGAGTGATATCATGAAAAGCTTAATAAGCTGGGCGACTGTGTCTTTTTTCCAAACTCAGGAGTTTGAGAGTGAAAAAGATCTCACCAGTAATTATTCTAGGACAAAAGTTAAAAACTAAGACTATCTCAGAAAATGGGAACACATCCTTATCTAACTTCAAAGATAGGTTAAGGAGCTTGGGCTTTGTGCTCTAGGCAGTGGCGGTGCATTGACGAATTTTGAGTTTGAGGCGGCTTAGCATACACACACCTTCCTGTTTATGGAGGTAGATGTTTCCTCCTACTATGAGCACCAGATCAGGGGCAGGCCTGTGACCCAGGTTCTGCCAAATGCCTGCTCTAGTCTAGGACTTCTAATCCTGCAGATGAAAAGAGAGAGTCTGCCAGAGTTGGTGCCTGGAGCAGGGTTCTACTCAGACCTTTCCTGGGGCTCTGCTTTGCCTGCCTTGATATGCACCTGTGTCCTGAGCCTGGTTTCTAGGCAGCACACTGGTTGTCTAACCACCCTGTGATCCTTCCAGTACATTCCTTCTGTCATGAAGCTAGAGTTGGTGTCTGTTCCGTGCAGTTGAGAGCTTTTTGTTTGTAAAGTGAAGTCATAGCTCTGGCTTATGTTAGTTGGATCAACTGGCAGCTGTGCTGAGGATGAAAATGAGGAGGGCAGTTGAACACACGGCCACCCTAGGGTGGCACAGTCCTTCTGTCATGTTCTGGGAGGAACTGTTAAGACCATTCATACTTATATTCCCTACCAAGTGAAGCAGAAAAAGAAGAAGGCCTTTCTTATTGTCCATCTTAGAGGCTTTGAGTAACCACAAAGAATGACGATGGGCTGGAGGTGACCCCAGCTGCTCGTATGTTGCTGCTGTTGGGCATGTTGACAGCACAGGGCAGGGAGTGGGGACATTTGGCTTGAACTTTTCAAAGCCCAAATTATGCTGGCCATAAGGAAAAGCCGCAACAACCCTGTGAGTCTCCAGGGCCGTTCCTTATGTGAGCAGTAAATTCTCTTCAAGAAGAGAGGATGCACAGCTGCATAAGATGTCATTCTGATCCTTTAAAGATTTGACTTAGAAATATTCCATATATGTGTTTTCAACTTGCCTTAATTAGGAGAAACACTGAAGCTGTTTCCTATAGTTTTCCTTGGGGCTTCTGTGTTCCCTTTGTAATCCATTAAATTTTATGGCATTAGCAGAGATCTGAAGCTCCAGATTTCATCAATACTCATGTCTTCGGCATCAGCACTTTTGCATGGTGCTCTGTATATTAAGCAGTATTTTAGTGCATCTGACCTTTACCTCTTAGACTTCACTTCTTAATTATAACTTCTCCTGTTTTGCTGTGATATATATCTAGGGTCAAAGGCTATTAATAGTACTTGAGAATTTTCCCCAAAAGATTAAAAAAAATGTCATAATGTGTGGAAATCAGGATTTTCCATGTGTTTGGATTTGGGCAGGATTCGGGCTGACAGTCTGTACTTTCTGATGCTACATGACCTTTTAAAAAATACTTTCAATGTTCAATCATCTCAAATGTGCTACTTAGGATTTGGCTCACCCCAGGGTGCAATCCAAGTTTCAGACCTACGAGGCCATCAGATATGATGAAAATAATTTTATTTCTCTGTATGCCTGTGTTTTCCTACTGAAAAGCTTTGCTGACAACCCACACTGTGCGTCTCATGGACAGTCTGCTAGCGACAGAAATCTAATCTTAAGATACCCACTTCCTGTTTTCTCTCATGGGGAAGGGGCTTTTCTCATTGCACTCAGTATTTATTAGTTTTGGGAGTCTGTAGGCCCTTGCACCGTTGGTCAATAGATCTATGTCTGAGAAGATATTAACGTGTTTATCTACGTTGCCACTGTCACCTCTCTGAATCTACTGGGAAAGAAAAGCTAGGATAACAGAGATGACAGCCAGTAGGCTTTGCTTATTTCCAGAGCAATTTCTCACTATGAGTCATGTTTGGGAGTTTGATAGGTCACCTGGTTCTCAGCTCTGAAGTGAGAATTTTGCTTTGGGTGTGCCTCAGGTCCCCGTCAAGCTAATGCTTGAGCTGCAGTAACAACTTCCCTGATTATATTTATGAACCCATTTCTCCTTTCTCTGACTTTGGTTCCTTTGGCTTCCAAGATCAATGTGATCTTTCTTTAATGACTTGTCTTTCTCCAAGAAAATCACTGTCCAAATCACAACTTTCTCTGATCTTCTTTTGCTTCAGTACTCCAGTACTGTTTGTCTCATCGAGTATCAAACCTGGAAGCTGCCCTACAGAGCTGAAAGTAACTCATTTCACTGGGAAAGTTCTCATTGCTTCCTTTCCTACCCCTCTGGCTCTAGCACCTTAGCCAGTGTATTTTCTTTCTTTCTCTTTTTTTTAAAGAGAGAGGGACAGTGAGGAGAGAGAGAGAGAATCAGTTTTATTTAGTTTTCATGCAGCTTTCATTGCTTGGACCCTTTGTTGTGTACAGGTGCTGGGGTTTGAACTTGCATCCTTGCTCATGCCAGGCAAGCACTGTAACCACTGAGCCACCTCACCAGCTCTGCCAGTATATTTTCTTAGAGGCAATTTTCATGCTCATACCCTTAGACTTTTACACTCTTGGCTGGAACCAGGGAACTCATATGAATAAAAGTATTAGGAAGTGGGAAGGAGAAGATGAGCTATGTGACCTAGAACAAGTTCTCTAACATCCTTAAGTCTGGGACTCTTTATCCTAAAATAGAAAGTCCATGAATAGGTTATTGGGAAAGTTTGATGAAATCACATGTAGTTTGCTGCTGCAGTAGGAAGGATTCACAGTTTTATCCTATTTGTAAGCCAAGAGGTTGGCCTGTTGTAGTTTTGTGGGTGCTGGAAAAAGGCACAAGACTCCTGGGTCAGAGAGAAAGGACTTTATTTCAGCGTTAATAATAGCCAGAGGATCAGCAATCACACTGAACTCCTCTTCCCACAGGCAAAGCCATGAAGGTCAGTTGACGCCTGCACAGAGAATGCATTGTGTTATAGAGAGGAGGTCTAATTTTAGGAAACCCTATTTTTTAAAATAATGGGTGGCAAGAAAACATTTTCCTTTCTTCTAGAAAAAAATTATCTTCCAAGGCTGTTAGCTATGCAAATAACACTGAAATAAATCCAGATCAAAGGCAGCCAGGGTCTCTGTCTGAATGTTGCATAGGAATGCAAGAGATTCATTGAGAATTATCTCCCAGCACACAGTTGGCATCTGATAAGTTCACTGAATTTTAACTATTTCTATGGTTAATAAAGTATTTCATGTAGTATTTGCCATATAATAAGTACTCATTAAAATGATAGTTATTAGGAGCTGGACTTGTCAATAATGGGACTCAAATTTGTCGGTGAATTTAATATATATCCAGAACCTTTCTCAGAGTGACACACAGTAGACAATCAATATGTTAGTGAAGGAATGTGATGTATTAGTTCAAACTGGGAACACTTTGAAAATTGTACTAAATAAAGGAAAAATGTGGGTATCAGACTGCGAACCATATATCTTTTTCTCTTCATATATATATATATATATATATATATATATATATATGAGAGAGAGAGAGAGAAAGAGAGACTCAGTTTTATTTAGTTTTTCATGTGGCTTTCGTTGCTCTAAGACTTCATTGTGTACGTGGTGCTGGGGTTTGAACCTGCATCCTCAGGCATGCCAGGCAAGCACTGTAACTGCCGAGCCATTGCTCCAGCCTGTATATATATATTTTTCTAGAGTATTTTGCATATATTAAGCTCCTTACAAAGATTAAAAGATGAGTAGCAAAATTCACAGACATTCCTCAAATTCTAACTACACTAGTGGCTTGTGCTTCTTTCCTACCATATGATGTAGAACTAATGAAAAAAATGAAATAATTAGGACTTTAAATTTGTCTTCATACACTGATGGAGGTACTATAAAATGGTGAGATGTTTTCCTTGACATGCTCCTGTGAGAACATTAAAATGGTTAAAAAGTTAAATAGCAAGAGAGAGAATTAAAAATATAAATAACACACAAACCAAACAAACAGCTCTAGAATAAATTTAAAGTTGACATAAGCTCAGGAAAAAACTCCTATTTTCCTCATGGCAATTTCCCAAAATTCATGTGCATTTCACAATGAAAAATGTCCATTAAATCACCCCGAGACATAAATCTTTTTTAGCTTTTGAAATTAAAATCTCCAAGGAAAACTCAGGAGTCGCATTTAACCAGAGGCTCAAGTCTGGTCACCCTTTCCCATTGTCAGGATTTAAAGAAGGATCCATTTGGCAGGGGTCAGTGAGGAGTCAGAGGCTGGTGATGGAGGTTTGGGGATGAGGCGCTGAGGAGGTCGGGAGCAGAAAGTGAGTGAGAGAAGGGAGGGCTCTGGGGATGGCTCTTTCCACAGTCTTTCCTGTATCCTGGGAAGGTCTTTGTCTCCCTGCTCCAGATTCCCTTATCTGTAAATCAGGGGGACCTGCTGTGGGCTTTAAAGATCATAGTAATGGATGTGGTGAGGCCAAGCAATGGGAAGGTCACACTGATGTTATTGCACAAATTTGGTATTCACAAGGTCATGGTAACAGGCTTCTGTCTGTCAGTTTGGCTAGCCTTTTTGGGGGTCTTCAAGGCAAGTAATGAATAAAAACGCAATAATGTGCTGTGTACCACCTGCTGTTCTTTAAACTATAGTTAAATTTCCCCTGATAATTTCTTTTCCATTAATCCTTTTTTCTCTGTTAGGAAATCTTTGGAAAATTGCTGACTTGGCAGCTGAAAATATTTTCTTGGCAAGCCTTTTGAAACTGTAATTGTATTAGAGTGCCTTTCTCTTATCTTTGCCTTTGAATAACCTTTTTATTTTTTAAGTTCTCTGTTGGAGAAGAATAAAATAAATGATGCATCTTTACCCTCAACACATCATTATTTTTGAACCTTTGGAGACCAGTGAAATTCTCCATTGTGAGCGATTTTAGCCTGGAATCAACAGCATGTCAGCAGGCATTAGCTGGGGCACCACATCACATGCATATGCAGAGGGTCTGGTGTCTCAGCTGGTCACCAGGCATAAATGAGCTGCCAGCAAACCACACTCCAGATCCAAGAGTTCTTAATTTCCCCTCTCCCACCCCCACACATTTTGGCTTCAGTGACACAAGTACAATATGCCAATTATGGTAACACTGTCTGACCTCAACTTATCAAGAAATACAAAATTGTACATTCAATATCTTGTGGAGCGACCATTTCAAAATTGATTTTTAGGTAATGTTTGCTTGTGATTCTTTTTGCCTCTGCTGGGAATTTGGGGTCAGGAAGAGCAGTATATTTCTCTTGGCGTCTCTGTGGGATAAATAAAGAGAAAATAGGAGGCCATTTTCTGGTTGGCCTCAAGGTCTCTCCCAGGCATCCAGACTCATTTTGTCCCACCTCTCCAGGGCTTATGCTTGGCCGAGCAATCCAGGAGGAGAGAATCATGGCACTGCAGAAGTAGAGAGCTGCAAAGAGCCGGCCCTCATTTGTAAGTCATCCCTGATTTAGGCCAAGGGGCTTTGGCTCTTGATGGGGGCCCTTGGAAATGACTCTGGTGTTTTTCTCTGCCTGAGGTTCAGTGTCCCACAGAGAAATGATTTTCTATCCTGCAGCCTGTGCTTGATGGGAGCCCTGACAAAGTGGTGGCAGAGCCAGAGCCCGAGGAAAACCCGACAGAGCTTGCATTTGTTACAAAGTACTGAATTGCTAAGTGCTAAATGAGATTTCTTCCATTTGCTGCTCTCTGGCTTATAGGAAAAAAGTACACTATCAAATAGTGGGTGAAATTAGAATTAGGATTAGAATGAGGAGGGCATTCAGAGACAGCACCAAAGAGCAGAAACAGCAGTGGGGCTGAGGGAAACTAAGGGATGTTACACAGGGAACGGTGCAAAAGTTTCATTCTACCCAATGTTCTGTGCAGTTGTTACATTACTAAAAAGATGTTGGAGAGGACCTGAGTTCAGGTCTCAGCACTGCCATTTTATTAGTTGAGTAGCCTTGGGCAAGCTATTTAATTATTCTTGGTTCAGACTCTTCATCTATAAAAAGAATAATACTCTGTGGGGTCATTTAAAAATAAAATGAATGCTTAATGCTTCTGGTGTGTAGTAGAGCTCAGTTAGTATCTCCTTTTTCTTAATCCTGTCTTAATTACCAATCAGAGTAGCTGTGTTAAATGGATGCTCTGGAGCATTCTCTACCCCACTTAGAATGGGTCACCAACATGGTTGCTCTGGATTTTATAACAAATGCTTTCTAGCTTCTTTGCTAAATCACCTGCTATTTTAAGTCCTGGAAACAGATAGAAGGTAGTTTCTTGAGAATGGGGAATTACCTCAGGATTGGGGGTAGGGAGAGAGACCTTGTGAATCACATGAAGACAGCACAGAGGACATGAAGATACATTTAACAGACCCACCGGAGGTGAGTGGATGCACTTAAATTTTTGGTGGCCAAAGAAGGATAAGGAAAGAATTAAGGAGGACAGCTGGGAAAGAGATGGCTTATACTTTCTGTTTGTATTTTAGTCTGTTTTTATCACTGTACAAAATACCTGGGATTGGGTACTTTATAAAGAAAAGAGGTCTGTTTAGCTTAGACTTTGGTCCCTTGGCTACATCACACCATGGCAGATGGTATCATGGTGGGAACACCTGCCAGAGGGAGAGATCACACTGTGTGTGGGAAGCCAGAGAGTAGAGAGGGGCCAATCTTGCTATGTTATAACAATCCACTCTTCTGGGAAGGAACTAGAGTCTCATGAGAACTAGAATTGCTTAATTCCTTCTAAGGACCATGCTTCTATGACTTAATCACTTCCCCTGAGACTCAGCCTCCGAAAGGTTACACCATCTCCCAACACAGCCACCCAGGGGAACTTGCTTCCAATAATGTGAACCCTTGGGGAACAAACCCCTTCCAAACTACAGCATTCTGCATCTTGACTTCCTTTCCATCAGTTTGTAAGTCAATGTGGGTTGCATATTTATTGAATACATACACACACACACCCCAATAACTGAGAATAAGCAGAGGCAGACATGTGGGTATGAACAAAGTATGGTGTGCATAGAAATTGCAAGTGATCTTAGCATATTAGCACTTTACATTTACTGTGTTAAAATCATAAATACATATGTATTTGTATAAACTTCCTAGAATCTAGGATCCTCCTCTGTTACTTTCTTATTACTGTCATAATTAATTACCACAAATTTAAAATATAACAAAACAAATGTATTATCTTACCATTCTTAAGGTCAGAAATTGGTCCTCTGGGATAAAAGGAAAATGTTAACAGAGCCAGGTTTCTCCTTAAGGCTTTATGGGAGAATCACATTTCCTTCCCTTTTTTGGTTTCTTAAGTCTGCCTGAAGTCTTCAGTTTGTGGCCCTGCCCTCTGTCTTCAAAGAGAATTACTCCAATCTCTATTTCTGTCATTCTGTTTCCTTCTCTGACTTTTTCTCTGCTGTCTCTCTTTTATCGACCCTCTTATATGGGTCTGTCCAGATGATCTGGGATAATCTTCCAATCTCAAGATCCTTTCCCTAGTCACATCTACAACATCCATTGTGCCATGCAAAGGTATTGGCAGGTTCTGGAGATTAGGGCATAGGCATCTATGGGATCCAGTTACTCTAACACACTTTGCTACACCATTCCTGGAGGTTCAGTACACAACTCTTCTTGGGTACCTTCTGAGGCAACTTTATAACTTTTAACATTATTTGATTTTTCTTTACCTGTTAAATGAAGAAACAAGTGAACGGATTAAGCCATGACCTCTTTGCCTTCCTTCTCACTGGTAGAATGGAAGAGGCCAGGAAGAAGCCAGGAGAGAACAGGATTAGGAATGTTTGCAGAGTTTCAGTTATCACCTTGAGTCTTTTTTCTTTTTTTATGAGAGAGGGACAGTGAGAGAGAGAGAAAGGGAGAATCAATTTTATTTAGTTTTTCATGTAGCTTTCATTGCTCCGACACTTGGTTGCGTACATGGTGCTGGGGTTTGAATTCGTGTACCTGCACATGCCAGGCAAATGCCCTAACCGCTGAGCCACTGCTCCAGCCCCTCACCTTGAGTCTTGACAGGCGGTCTCCAAGACAACAATAGCTTGACTAGCTCCCAGTCAAGAGTGCCATGCAGGCACACAAATGCATTCTTTCTGTTTCTGATGAAAAAGCTGGACATCATTATCCCTAAGGACAACTTCCCTGACTAACTGCAGTGTATGTATAGTTGCTCAGCTATATTCAAATTCTTCCACTGTCATTAACAATATTTTCTTGAACCAATACAAATAAACACCAATAAGAAGTGATTCATTTTTTCATTGACTTATCATAGAGTCAGTGGGGAGCTTCTTTCAACTTGAGGCTGTCTGTTTTCAGAGGGGTAGTGGTAGAATAAGTGGAAGATCCTGTGGCTCTGACAAGACTGAGTTCCCGTTTATTTTTGCTATGGAAGTATGACTAATCAAACAATTCCAGAAAGCTCTTTCTTGTTGACAACATCTCCAGAAAGTTCTCATTAGGTCTATTCAGTTCAGTCCTCTGATGAATAAGGTATAAAATAGTCCCATATAAAATCTGTTTTTTTCCAAGTGTGTAGAATTTTCTTATTAACAATTTTGCACTAGAATTTTTTTTTTAGTATTGAACAAAGCAGAATGTTTTACCAATGCCATTTGCTTTATAAATACATTTTCAAAGTCTATTCACCTACTTTGATTTTTTAAAGGTGACTCCACTACCAAAACCTATGACCACTTGCTTCTGGTCATGTCTGCTGTTCTTACTGTGGCCCCTGTCTTACCTATCTTAGTCTGATGATCTATTTATACTCATTCTTCCCAGTACTTAGCATCTTATTTTTTAATTTTAATTTTTTTTTGCACTGCTGAGGAATGAACCCAGGGCCTGTATGCTAGGCAAGCACTCTACCACTGAGCTATGTCCCCAGACCCTTAATATTTTATTAAGTACTATATATTTTTAAAAAATAAGTTTGATTGAATTATTTACATAAGAATGCACATATCGGTATAACTATCATCACAATTAAGACATAGAACATTTCTTTTCCTGCAGAAAGTTCCCTCTTCATCTTTTGTAACCAATTCTTCTCTACACTCCAGCCCCAAGAAGCTACTCATCTGCTTTCTGTGACTATGGATTAGTTTCCCTTTTCTAGAATATTCTTTTGTGTCTGGTTAAAAAAATTAACACGATGTTTTTTGAGATTCATTTATATTGTTGTATGTATCAATAGTCAATAGAGTGTTCCTTTTTATTGCTGAGTAGTATTAAACAGTACAGATAGACCACTTTTTGTGCTCCTGTTCACCAGCTTATGAGTATTTGGTTTGTATCTAGTTTTTGCATACTGTGAGTAGAGCTACTCTGCATACCTGCATAAATGACCATGGTTTCATTTTTATTTCCCCATGGTGCTGGGATCAAGCTCAGGGTCTCACTCATGTTAGGCAAGTACTCTGTGACTGAGCCATACGCTTAGCCATACTTCCCTAATTTTTATGTTGGAATTTTAAAATTATGCTGTCAAGCTGAAAATCTTCATTTATCTCAATATTAGTCTATTTTTGAAAAGTAATTCTCCAGCCTTTTTTTTTTTCCCTTGGTAAATACCAAGTAGTAGGATTGCTGGGCTACAGGGAACTGTGCGTTTAACTTTGTAATAAATTAACAGAGCTGTTTTCCAAAGCGTGGCTTGAGTCATTTATATTGTTTGGGTATAGAGAGAGAGAGAGAGAGAGAGAGAAAGAGAGAAACACAATCAATTTTATTTATTTTTTCATCTGCTTTTAGTTTCTTAGACACTAAAGTTTTGTGTGTGGTGCTGGGGTTTGAAACTAGGTCCTTGGGCATGCTAGGCAAGCACTCCACCGCTGAGCCACCTCTCCAGTGCCTTGCTGTGGCATTTATTGCTGTATAATCATTTGGGCATCTTTTCATGTGTTTCTGATCATACAAATATCTTCTTTTATAAAATACTTGTAAATATTCTTTTGCCTAATTAAAAATTGGTTGTCTAATTATTGAGTTGTGAGATTTCTTTATATATTCTGGGTATGAGGCTTTTCTACATTAATAGATATATTCATTGTCATTATTTTATCTCAGTCTGTTGCTTGATTTTTCATTTTCTTGTTTTTTTCTTTTTCAAAGAGAGAGAGAGAGAGAGAGAGAGAGTCTATTTATTTTTTCATCTGCTTTTTTTTCTCCTGCACTTAGTTGTGCATGGGGTGCCGGGGTCTGAACCAGGTCCTGTGCACGCCGCGCAAGTGCTCCACCACTGAGCCACTGCTGCAGCTCTTCACTTTTCATTTTCTCTGTAAGGAAAGGGGTGAATAAGGACATAGAGAGAGGAGAGCAGCAGCCCAACAGCAACAGATTTATTCAGGAGAAACCTGCCCAGACTCCACTGGGCCCCCAAACTGGTGTTACCGTTGAGCCGCTGCTCTCCTTTCATCTTCTTTTCCTTCATCTCTCCTCTTTCCTTACATTCTCAACTTTGATTTTGATGATGTCTAATGTATTATTTTTCTTCTTATTGCTACTGTAACAAATTACTACAAATTTAATGTCTTAAGAGAAAATAAATTTTTCTTAAAGTTTTGGAGGTCAAAAGACCAAACCAGGTTGGCAAAGCTGCAGGTTCCCGGAGGAATCCATTTCCCTGCCTTTTCCCACTGCTAGAAGTTGCTGCAATCGTGGCCTCATGATGCTGTCATTCTGACTTCTGCTTCCATGTCACATCGTCTTCTTTGACATTGACCCTTCTGCCTCCCTTTAGCAAACACCAAGGGATTACATTAGGCACTCCCAGATTATCCAGGGTAATCTCCCCTTTTAAAATCCTTAACATAATCACATTTGCAAAGTCCCTTTGCCACGTAAGGAAACCTATTCACAGTTTCTGGAGAACAGCACATAGACACTATGAGGATGGTTATTTGTCTCATCACATCTAATTTTCACTTTTTCCTTTTTATGATTCCTGGTTTTTGTGTCCTATCTAGGAAATACTTGCATATCCCAAGATCATAAAATTATTCTTCTATATTTTATTCTAGAAATTTCATGATTTTAGTTATTGTGTTTATGTTTACCATCGATTTCAACTTATTTTTTTTGCATGGTTTTGAAGTATCAGAATGCATCTAGTTTTCTATAACTGTTTTTCCAGAATCAATGTTGAAAAGTCTGTCCTCACCCTATTGTACAGCATTCATAATTTTGTTGAAAATCAGTTGATCCTTTATTCATGTATTGGTTTTAGTCTATTTTTATTTTTCTGAATACAAATGTGATTGATCCAGTCCTTGGCTTAGAATCATTGAATGGTTTCTAAGACCCTAACTCATTTTTAAAAATATGACTTAGAAGACCGTTCATGCTCCGACCCTTCTTTTCCTTCCTACTGCATTGCTCACCCTCCAATTTCCTTGTTCATTTACAGTGAATGTATGGTAGCTCCTTGAATATGCTGTGCTCTCTAGATTCCAATTCTCTGCATGTGTTCCTCCTTCTGCCTTGAGTACCGGTCCTTCTGCTCCGCCTCATTTATTCCAGTTTATCCATTAGTTTGCCATTGCTTTGTCCGGGAAACCTTTTCTAACATTCTTCTTATGCTATCAGAGCCTTGTCACACGGAGTTCCAGTTGCCACGAGACTTACTTGTATCCCCATACGTGTTGGTGCCTGGGGCGAGGATACCTCAAGGTGACCATTTATATCCCTTGACACCTGGCACATGCATTTATTAAATGGATATTGATTAATTTTCTGTCTTGTGGTACTCTTCACAATGATGTGGCTGATTCACAGCAGCTACACTCTATGGAGAAGCAAGTATTAGATAAAGGAAGGGTGAGAAAGAGCCAATTTTTTATTCAGGCAAAATGCCAATGAAGTATTGCTGTATGAGGGGATATTCCAGTAGACATATCAGAGTTTTGGTAAATGAATTTTAATATTTATATGATAACTTTAGCCATGTTATAGGTAATTTGGTTAATAAATTGGTAGCTCAAGGTAGAATGCCTAGCATGCACAACATCCTGTGTTTGAACCGTAGCACTGCAACAACTATAACAAAAATTCTGGCTAATCAAGATCATTGTGTATGTTATGGTTTGGATGTGAGATGTCCCCCAAAAGCTCCTATGTGAGAGACAATGCAATAAAGCTCAGAGGTGAAACAGTTGAGTTATGACAGCCTTAACCGAATCAGTGAGTTAATCCCCAATAGTGATTAACTGGTAACCATAGGCTGGTATGGTGTGGCAGGAGGGGGTGGGTCATTGGGGGGGTGCCTTTGGGGTATATATTTGGTATCTGGAGTAGAATCTCTCTCTGCCCCCTGGAGCCGTGCCTTCCATCATGATGTTCAGCCTAACCTCCACCCCCAAGGAATGCAACTGGCCTTCTATGGACTAAGATCTATAGAACCGCAAGCCCTCCAAATAAACTTTTCCTCCTAAAATTATTCTTGTCAGGGCCTTTTAGTCACAGCAGTGATAAAACTGACTAAAACAGTGTATGTTTTCAATTTAACAAGAGTAAAGAAGGATAAGAAACCAATGTTTATTTAGCATATTCATTGTACTTGGTACTAAACTTGAACTTTGTAAATGTTATCTAATTAAATTCCCCAAATGTAAAACAACCCTAGGATGTTAGAAGGAGAATGTTAATGCCCAGAGAGGTAATATAAGCCACTTACTTGCTGCAGAGTTGTATAATGTAATATTTCAACCTGGAGGTTTCTTATTTTAGTATGTGAACTCTTTCTGCATCCCTAAGAAAATAACAAAATTTTCTTATTACTAAAGTTAGAGATAATTTCCAAAAATCTGTAGGCATTATTTGACAGCAGCTGCTATTTGACTTGAAAGCAGTAGATATATTATTAATAAAATTTTCCTAGTTAATGAGATTTCTCCCATATATTTTTGGATTTTATGGTTGTTATAGTCCTTATGTTGGTAGTTGTTTGGGTTTTAAGATGGCTGAAAGATACTATTATAGATTGGGGATCCAGAAGGTCCCTAAACAGGCCCCAAACAATGGGCCTCCCTTCCAACAGTTTTCCCCCAAACAATTCATACAAAAGAAAATAATTTAGAGGAGACATGATGTGATTTTATTGTTAGCTATGCCCATAATCCCAAGGCAGAACTCTGGAAAATATGGCCTATGTGGGTCTCTAACAAAGTTGAGGAATTCCCTTACTTTGTATTCTTTCATTCTCTGTGTGTGTGTGTGTGTGTGTGCGTGCGTGTTCTGAGAATTCATAGGGATTTAACAGACAAGCCAGGTGTGTGGCAGTGCTTTTTGTGGGAAGTCATGAGAGTATCAGAAGCCCATCGTGTAGTTTCATCAGGTGATTTCACCACCCCTGCTACTTGGCAAGCACTGATGGGTGTTTCAATGGAAGACCTGAGGCCTTTTGATGTTGCTCTCTAAAGTTTCTGAAATTAGTAAAAACAAGACATTATTTCCAAGGATACATTGTAGATTTGGGTTAAATCACCCTACTTTATTTTCTATCTCAGTTATGCTCAGATCCAGTTTCAGCCTAGCATAACAGAGAAACTGTGGAAACATGGCAAAATTCCCACGTAACAGGATACACAACATAGAAAAATGTCCCAAATTAGAACAAAATTAATTCTCCTATTCTTGTTGGCAAATAGAAATTAAAGCCCTCAAATGGAAAGTTTATTCTATTGAGGGAATCAGTTTTAAGGAAATCATCTTTCATTAATTTTCAGTCAAGGAAATGTGAATGTTTATGTGGGATTTGGTTTCCTAGGTAGATTTGAGTTTATCTTCCGGTGAAACTGATACATTGTCTGTCTCATTTTCTGTTGCTACAACAAAATACTTGAGAAAAAGTATTTTTTGAAGAAGGAAAGTTCAAGAGCATGATGCTGGTGTCTGCTTAGCATCTGGTGAAGACCTTTTTGCTACATTATAATATGGCAGAAGGCATTCACAGTGATACATAGTAGGTTTCCTATTATGCTCTCTTCCTCTTCTTACAAAGTCACTAATGTCATCATGGGAGACCAAAAGGGAGATAATCTTAATTATCTCCCCAAAATATGCCTTCAAATACTACTAACATATGAATTTGGGGATTAAGTTTCCAACACATAAATCTTTGGGGACACACTGAGAACCATAGCGTTGTTTTACAACATCTTCAGTGATGGGTAAACCCAGCAGTTAGTGTTTCTCAGATGTTTCACTTTTTTCAAATCATGAAGTGTGAAATTAAAATGTGCCCATGATTTGTGTTAATAATAGTGATTAGTCATTCAGGAGATGAAAGAATAATTTATAAGGTCTAGAGCAACCTTGAGCACAAGATGGCAGTTAAAAACAAAAGAAGATCGAGAAAACATGGATTTATACCATATAAAGTTCTGAAGATTGAGAAAGCTGGGCAAATGCATAAAAAACAGACAGGAGACTGGTCCAGGAAGACGCAAGGGTCTGAATGCTGGGGGCAAAGAGATGCTGTGCAGAATCTGGATGAGAATAAACCAGAAATTAAGTACCTGACAAAAAATTTTTATGTGGAAATATCATTGGCTATAAATACAGTGTACTGCCAATCAAAATGGTTTAAACAACAAAAGAATTTGTTGTTGTACAGAACTATAAGTGCAGAGGTGAATGATGGGTTGGGCCTAAGAGTAGTTCAACATGGAGCTCATTGACATTGTCGAGGACCTGGGATCGATTTCTCTGCTCTGCAGTCAGTGTGGATGCTTTTCTAGAGGTGAATCCCCTTGTGGTAGCAACATGGGAATGGTTTGTCTCCTTGTTTATACCTAGCAGAAGAAATATAATTCATTCCCTTTAATATGATGGCAAAAACAAATCATATGGCCAAGCATGACCAAAACCATGCCTGGATCCTATGAAAACGGGCACATTAGCTAACCGGTAATATTCTCTGAAAGTAAAAATGGGGCAGCTCTGAACAAATATGGAGTTCTCTTGAGAAGAGGAAAAGAGGGAATGGATGTGTACAAGCAACAGCAGGGCTCATAGAGTCCAGTGATGAAGAACTACATCCTTGGGGATCAAGTTCAAGAATGTTCAAGCAAACATCAGAGCAAAACAGAGTAAGTTACTCTCCACTTAGGGTCAAGAGTACTTAGAGCCGATGTCAGGAGGACTTGTTCTGAAGAATGTGAGAGGCAGATGGTTTTTAACCCAGCCACCATGTAGACAATGATGGACACAAAAGTATAAAGCCAGAATGAATCTATATGTCAGGCAAAGCACAACAGAGAATAAAACACTAGGCGAGGACCAGGAGGATGGGGGATAGGGTGGAGTCTGTGGTGAGAGAAGAGCTTGTGGGATTGTTTGAGTGCTCAGGATAAAAACATAAAGATGCTGAAGACCTGCTTTCCGACAGTGTTGGAAATATGTTAGGCCTGAAAATGTCGAGATACGGAGGAATTAGCTTTGGTTTTCATATTTCCATGTGTATTACATTCATCTTGAAGGATTTTGTTAAAACATAGATTGTTGGGCCTCAGCCCCAGAGTCTCTGATTGAGTAGATCGATGGGAAGGTTTCAGGACTTGTGTTTTTAATAAGTTCCCGGGTACTGCTGGTGGTGCTTGTCCAAAGACTTCACTTTGAGAACTGCTGGGTTGTGGGGGAACAGCCTGTCAAGGGCTGTTAAACCAGTGTGTTTCAATGGTGTTGTCCAAAGGTGACATACTGAGAGTCACAGTGGAGGTTATTCAAGGTGGTTCTTCTTTTTTCTTTTCTTTTCTTAAAGACAGAGGGACAATGAGAGAGAGAGAGCGAAAAAGAGAGAATGAATTTTGTGTAGTTTTTCATGTGGCTTTCATTGCTCTGACACTTTATTTTTTACATGGTACTGGGGTTTGAGCTTGCAACCTCATGCATGCCAGGCATGCACTGTAACCACTGAGCCACCACTCCAACCTCAAGGTGGTTCTTCTTGAAGCCCCACTTGGGAGGTTTGGGTTAACAGATCTGAAAAAAAATATGAATTTATTTTTCTAACATGTTTTCCAGTGATTTTTTAAAAAAAGATTTTGAGATAAAAATCTTGCTGATTTTCCCAGGGTGGCCTTGAATTTGAAATCCTCCTGCCTCAGCCTCCTGAGCAAAGCCAGATGATTTTACATCACTGTGGTTTGTGAAATACTGTAAATCCTGTTCTTTTAAGCCACCACTTAACTCCTGTGTGCAGGCTATTGCAGTGGCATATCACACTTTATTGGGGCCATGATGGCAGTGTTAAACACTGGAATTTTTAAAGCTTGACAGAGAACTATTTGGGTCCTGTGTATGCTACGTTCTATTTGGGTGACCTTGAGTAAAGGTACTTATGTTATTTAGCTTTTTGTTGCTATGACCAAAATATTTCATAAGAACAACTTAAAGGAGGAAAAGTTTATTTTGCCTCATGGTTTCAGAGGTTTAGTCCACAATGGGCAGACTGTGACCTCAATGAGGTGGAATATCATGGCAGAAAGGTTTGGTAAAAGAGCATACTCCATTCATGGTGACCAGGGAACAGAGAAAGAGAAAGGGGCTACAGCATACACACCCAGGGTGCTTCCTCCAGACATGCCTCTCCTGCCTGCTCTTACCACCCAGTTACTCCACTCAGACCCATATGGACTCCCAATCCAATCATTTCACCTCTAATTGGTCCTGTGTTATCACAGGAGCATTTGGGGGAGCACTTTACATCCAAACTAAAATAGCACTGATCTATTTGCACTTTAAATTCTTAATCTGAAAGATGGAACAATGAGGCAGGTATTAGGTGATAGTCACTCAAGGTCAAGTTAGTGCTGGTGATAAGTGAGTGGACAATGGAACCTCTCTGGATCTTGTCTCCTGCCTGTTTGGTTTGGTTACATCTCCTGTCCCCATTCATGAAGCCACATGTCTCCTCCTGTTTCACTTCTTGGATTGTTTCTGTGATGGAGGGGGATGTGCCTCTTCGTACTAATTAGAGGCGACACATTTACAGGGGTTAGAAGAGGGGCCACCAAGCAAAAAGAGGAATATTCTTTTGAAGGTCAAAACAGATTATGAAGTCAAAGCCTGGATGTATTCTAAGTGTGGTGCCCAAACTTGGTGCCATTTGGTAGACTTATTTTATTTTCTGCATCTGCCTGGTCATGTACCTGAGATGAAGTAATGTTTTTTCCAAGACTCTGCAGCACAAGGCTGAGTAGGTGAGTGAGTGAGTGCATGCTTTGGCCTCATCAGCGCAAGTGGACTTTTTCAAATGATCCAAATTGCCTTTCTCAAGAGACATTATTTTCTTTTGTCCTATAGTTTATTTTTGTTTTTTTTTTTTGTGTGTGTGTTTATGTCAAAATGTACTTGGCATTTAAAGGACCACGTTGTGCTTCTTTTGGCCTTAAAAGAACCCTTTCTAGTGCTTATCTGAAACTGCTCCTGGGGAGAATATTTAATCTGCTTTCATAAAGAACCCTGGAAATATTCACATTTCCAAATGAACATGAGACAATGATTCTAAAGTTCAAAATAAAAACACAAAACAAAGCAACGACCTTTCCCATTTTATTCACAAGGTCTAGCATTTCTCAAGGGAACCAAGTGTAAAAGCACAGTATTTTCAACACTGAAGGGAATTGAAAGTGGAAAAGTGAGACTGACGGCACGTGAGTTACACAGTAGTGTTGTATATCCCATTGGTGTCAGAAAGCAGATCTCACGGATTCTATTTCACAGTCTCTCTATTCCACCAAGCTGCACTCCTGGTAGGAGCTCTTGTCTCCTCGATCATGTGATTTCTTCTTTGTTTCATCCCCCTTGTTTTTCTGGAATAAGACTTCGCAAGTTTAAATTTAAACTCAAAAATTTTGAAAAATTAAAAAAAAAAACCCTAAAATATCAGGGAAGCCAGGTGCAGTGGTGCACACCTGTGATCTCAGCAATTTGAGGCTGAGGCAAGAGAATCACAAGTTCAAAGCCAGCTTAAGCAATTTAGTGAGACCCTGTCTCAAAATAAAAAATTAAAACAGGCTGATGCTGTGACTTAGTGGTTAAACATCCCTCAGTAGACTCCCCTGTATCAAAAAGCACGCAGACAAACAACAACAACAGCAACAACAACAAAAATCAGGGAGATGGGCAGAGCGAGTCTTTCTAGACTTGTCACCCTGATTCAGAAGTTATCACTTTTTGCCACATTTATTGCATTTCCTCCTTTTTTTCTCTGCTCCTTTCTTCCTCTCCTATTTCCTCTCTTTCTTTTCCCTAGATTGTCAAAGTGTTTTAAGGCAAATTGTGGTGTTTGAAGCCAGATCGTGGGATAGGCTCCCCTTGAAAGTCATTACATTCAAAACACGCAGTGACAAAGAGGCTCTGATGGGGTCTGCGTGCTGCTCGGCAGGACTGCGCAGGAAGAGCTGTCCTGGATCTTACAGTTATATGAACCATTATATTCACTTTTCATGGGACAGCGAGTTGGGACATGTACGCATTTTTCAAGTTGTCAAGGAGTTTTGGCAAAAGGCTTCAGATTTTTTTTTTCAAAGATCATGGTATCTTAAATTGAATTCATTTCAAACAAACTTGCTCTTTATGTCAATGTTATCCATTGGGTAAAATGCTTAATTTATAACATTCAGGTATTGGTACTTAAAAATATAAAAGAATATGATGCTTAGTTCTTTTAAAAATATGCTTCATAAAAATTATTCCTGTGCAATACCAATGTAAGGATTAGGATTTGATATGCAATAGTAAATTTATTTTGTTTTATTAGGAATTAGACACATTTGATGGCAAAGTGGTAATTGTGTCTGACTCATTCAGTTCATTTCAATTCAATAGAGTAGGTCTAGCAATTTTTGTATCGCAAGCTAGTAGCTGGTGACACAATGGCTAACTTGAAAATGTGCCCATGAATTAACACATCAGTCTTCATAGAACTGCAAGCCCCTTATTAGTGTTTTGATTCAGGTGTTTTTATCTTCATTATTGAAAATGGTGATGGTTTTGCAAGTCTCTTTGCATTTTCTGAATTACATTAACAGAATAGTTGAGATCAATTTGATGTAAATAATTCAGAAATGCTGACAAAAATCTCCACTGGATCACTTTCTTAAGTATGGCTGTTTTCCATGGGCTTTATTGCTTTTTGCACAGTATAGAGATCCCAGAAACTTGAAGCATTCTGAACAGAAAAACTTGGTTTATAGCCCCATTTTTTTTCCCTCTTAGTCTTTGCTTTATTCCCAGAAGGTAAGGAAATTACATTTACTGTGAGCAATTTATCAGTGTATTTATGATAAAGTCATCCCATTCTTCTATTTATATTAAACTTTACATGTTTTTAGTAATCATCTTCTGAAAAAGTCATAAAAAAACTTTGGGTAGTAGAGATTAATGAATTTTTCATATAAATATTTATTAATATACAGATTAAAGAGATATAAAGATGACTAAAATCCTTCCACTTAATGACAAAGAGAAGAATAATTGTAATTCAATTTTATTCTAATCATCTGAAATTTTACCAGTTAGTGGGTTGAAAATATTTAAATTGTTGCTCTAATGATGACAATAATAACTTTTAATTCACAAGGATTTTGACATCATCTCTGCTAGCTCATTTTATTGGCTTTCAAGATTGTATTTTCCAAGGAGTGATAGATATATATCTCACACCTGTGTACTTCTTGAAATGAGGCAGGCATTCCTCCCACCAAAAGATTGTGTTCTTTCCCCTTATATATATATGTTTTTTAACTTTCATGGCAGTTCATGACTATTGTTCGTGCTTACAGGGTGCAGCAGAAGAGAAGAGATGCTATGACCTCTGAGCTAGAGCAGATGCGGCTCAGGCATGACTCGCTCTCTCTATTGGGATATGTGCCCTGGAAGTCCTAATCTGCCAAGCAAGACATCTAGCTGTTCTGAAGCGACCACGTTGGAGAGAACAGCGGAGAGACCAAATAGAGGTAGAGGAACATGTCAGAGGGTGCCCCCAGCTGCTCTGGCCACCAGATGCTTTGGTCTTGTCAGCATTAGTACCAGACATGTGAAAAACAGAGCCACCCTCTGCTGCCACCATGTGAGAAAGCCTGAGGGAGAACTGCTAGCTGGGCCCCATCAAATCTTAGAACCCTGAGAGAAAACAGCAAAATGCAGTCGGTATTTTATGGCACTAAGGTTTGGAGAAATTTATTATGAAGCCTGTGACATTGTCATGTATGAAAAGGACGTATATATTGAGTATCTTCCTCCAGTTCCTGAAATGATTCCTGAAAGCCTTGTAGATAGGAGTATTAGGAAAATGTTTTGTTCTAATATTTTGTCTTTGGCTCCAGTTTCTGGCATAGAGCTCCTATATTCCTTAAAATTTCCTTGGTGGTAGAGCATTTTTGTTCAAATGAGGTGACTGTTAGTGGGCTCTTGGGTAGCCTGGTTATGGGAAATGGTTGGGGAACCAACCATGTAATTAGAGGGTTGAACTTTCAGTCCTCTCCTGCCCTGGAGACACAGAAGGGCCTGAAGGTTGAATGGATCATCAATGGCTAATCCTCTCATCCATTACGCCTGCTTAATAAGACTCCATTAAAATCCCCAGAAGACAGGGTTGGAGGATCCTCCAGACAGCTGAACACATGGAAGTGTCTAGAGGATGGCATGCCCAGAGAGGGCATGGAGAGTCCACATTCCTTCCTACATCCTTCTCCCTGTGCATCTCCTCTATCTTGCTGCTCATCTTTATTCTCTATCATCTCCTGTATCAGTATAATAAACAAGTAACTGTGCTTCCCTGAGTTCTGTGAATTATCTTTGCAAATTAATTAAACCCAAAGAAGGGTTTGTGGGAACCTTGAGTTAAATGTGTTGGTGTCAACCTACTACTTGGAATTGGCATCTGAAATGGGATTGTCTTGTGGGACTGAGCCCTTAACTTGTGGGATATTACTAACTCCCAGTAGATAATGTCAGACTTGAGTTAAATTGCAGGATACCCCATTGGAATCTGCTGGAGAATTGCTTGTGTGGAAAAAAACCCTATCCATATGGTATCAGAAGTGAGGTAGTGTTTAGTGTGAAGGTAGAAGAAAAAAAAGCACTTGTGTCTCTAACACAGCCATAATCACTGGAAAATGACTCTCATCCATGGTTCCCTGATTCAGGTAAAAGCATCATCATGCGTATGACAATCCCCAAATTTTCACATGACATTATTTCAGATTTCTCTGAGATCCAGATGGGGAGTTCACATTTCCTATGCAAATTCCCACCGTCTCTAAAATACCTCTTGTGAGGTACTATAATTCATATGGCAACAGACAGGGAAGTAGGGAAAGGACAGGGGTCATTAGCAGGTAAAAGTAATCTACCACAATCACCCAAACTGTCCAATTCCGTTTTGTACAACAAAAAGATCAACATGTTCTTTATAGTTATATCTTAGTGGGGCACAGAAAAAAGATTGGAAAGAAATTCCCCAAAGTTATTAATGGTCTAATCTTTCCCAGTTATAGGGGTGAAAATGTAAGAGGAGGAGAAAAAGTCCAGCTCTTCTTAAACCTTTGTAGCGTTTGAATCCTTTACAGTAAGGCTGCGCATGAATGAAGGAGACAGAAACTGAGAGTTGCTGTGTAGCAGATTCAGGGGCATTTAGCTATCCAAGTCCTAAAGCTGTACTTCATTCAGGATCACATGGGGTGTACTTTGTCTGGTACTTGCTTTTGCCTGTCTGTATGTGCTCCACATTTTTCTGTTGTCATATGAGCATGCACAAAGATACGCACAAAGATGACCACGTGAATTGTCTTTTTCACGTTTTCCTGTCATCTGGTCTCTGCATATGCAGCCATGGTCATTTACTTTTGCATTACAGCTTGCTTGTGTCCTTCTACAGGTTATTAACAAAACGTTGACACCAGGCAGATAAAGCACAGCTTTGGTGCTTTTCCAAGAAAAGGAAGTTGCAAGACGGGAAGCACTGGCCTATAATCTGAGAGAATTGGCTCTAGTAATGGAAGTTTCTCTCCATAGGAAGATCTATTTTCAGTATTAAAAAAATTCCAGGCCTAGAAAGGTGACTCAGTGGTAGAGCACTTGTCTGGCATTCATGAGGACCTGGGTTTGAACCTCACTATCACATATACAACTAAGTGGAGGAAAAACAAAGACCAGACTGGAAAAAAAGGTAAATCTTTCTCTCCCTCTAAAAAAAAATTTCATGGATTAGTCCTGAGCACGCCTTGGCTGTAACTGAGAATTTGGACCCTGATTAAACTACCATTAATTTTCAAATTGTCTCAAAATATCACATTTTCCTTGCTTGATTTTTATAATTATATAACAAAAAATAAAAATATACATATATTCACTTTAAAAAAAGCCCATATTCAAACCAGAAAATTTGTAAGATAAGTAAGTTATAGCATTGGCCTGCATGATTCTTTCATTTTCAAGTGTTTTCTCCCAGAATGCTCCTAAATAGGACACATCTGCTATACTTAGGATTTTATTTATCGATTACAAAGAAGTAGGGAGTGGTGGTGGTAGAGAAGAGGGTGGAGAAAGAAAAAATGTTTTGAGAAATGGTGATTAAATCAATAAAAATGAAAAAAAAACCTTGGAAAACTGTTAGGCCAACAGAAAATAAATTTATAATGTTTAGGAAAAATGGGATATGAAATGAAAACAGTTATGGGTCGTACGATATAAAAATGTCTTTTTCCTTGTAATAAAAGCTATCTTTTCACACAGAGGAGAGGAATGGTTCTTTACTTTTTGAAAACAAAACATGCTATGAATGATGAAGGGCTCTATTTCAGCAAGGCACAGACACAAAGCAAAGCCGGAAACAATTAGATAGAACTACAGCATTGCTCAAAGTAGATACTGCTTCATTTTTCTACATACATTTTGGAATCTAAACATTATTGCTGTGTATAAAAAGGTGATATGTACATTTGTATACTGAATATCATGCATTCTTAATGCCTTTTGGTGATTTTGTGCTAAGACCACATTTAGCTCTTGCTCTCAATTTTACTATAGAAGAAAATTAAACCATCCATAAGGCCCTAAGCCCTAAGCAGTCGAATTTCCCTCTTTTCTCTCCATTTATCAGTGAGCATGAGTAGGCTCTTGGAAATGGACTTTCCTTGCTTTTTTTTTTTTTTTTAATAACCACTCTGTTTTGCCCAGATGGCTACAGATGCACAAGCTGTACAGGAAGTACCAGGCTGTGAATGAATGAGAAAACAATTCAGAAATATAGGGACTTGAATTCTTAGTTGGTTACATAGGTTGGCAATTTGGCTATGGCCGCAGATTAGAACTGGAGAGACAGAAACTGAATATATACCACAGGGATTTGAAAAAGCTTTCTTCCTTTCTAAATGGAACACTACAATTGTTATTTTCTCCCAAATCTAGTGCTGATATATGCTCTCTGGGGGTAAATACCTATTTGTAAAGCAGAAAATGATATTCTTTCCCTACTCACAATGACATCATTTCCTGGACATCCCCATTGTTAGATTTTGCTATAAACCCTTCCAAGTATTTTCTATAAATGTAAACACAAGTTTGTCCTTCTGAGACAAAGCCATACAACTTCTTCTCTCTCTCCCCCCACCTTTTTTAATTATTATTTTTTCCCTCGACACTATGTATTGGACGTCTTTCTGGGTTGTTACTTACAGCTCTTACAACTTATCTTTCGAACAACAGACTTATTACTATTTAAATCTTTTATTGATAGACATTTCCTATTGAAAAGAATGTCTGCTCACTTATATTTTTCCACACTTATGCTTTCATTTCCTGTGATAAATTCCTCCAACATGGAATTACTGGATCAAAGTGTTTGAGATACATGGTAAATATTGCCAGTGATTCTCCATTAATTTTGTACCAAGTACACTCCCACCACATGCGTACACAGTGTTAAATCTTCTATGCCTTTGCCAAAACTAGATGTTATCAAAATTTTTTTTAAAAGAAAGGGACAGTGAGAGAGACAAAAAGAGAGAATCTTTTTTCTTGTTTTATTTAGTTTTTCATGTGACTTTCGTTACTCTGACACTTCGTTGTGTACATGGAGCTGGGGTTTCAACCCACATACTTGCTTATGCTAGGCAAGCATTGTAACTATTGAGCCACTGATCCAGCCCTGTTATCAAATTTTTTAACTTTCCAAACTGATTAGAAAAGGCCAACATCTCTTTTTGCCATAGTTTACATAAGAAGCACGTTTTAATGAACTGAGGTCCAGTTGTGTTTTCTGCAGGAAAAATCCAGGAATCCTCCCCTGCTTCCAACCTCTGCCTTTTCCTGCTCTTTGGTTCATTGTGAAGCTTTGTGCTCATTTGCTGCAGACCATTCTCCCATTTTAGCACAGAGGTAATTGCTTTCTGTTCCTGAAACAGATTCTATTAAATTCACACACATGATCACAATTCATAATCACACACATATATCACATTATATATCTATACACAATCCGATTTATGTCAGCCCACCATAGTACACACAAAACTACACACTTAAGCATATTGCATTCATAACACATCACATTGTAGGATGTCATTGTGAAGCACCAAAATTGAATCAGTGCTCTGTCCACTAGTTCAGAGGGCCATCACATTCCTGGGACACTTCCATAGCTCACTGAGGACTGTGACCTTCCTTGGGTGTCAGCCTTATTATTTCAGATCTCTGGAGTCTCCTTCCTGAAGCTTTTCTGAAAGCTGAGAGCTACTTCTGCTTTGTTGGACACATACACACTCACGTAGCACAAGGGGCCGCAGGTAAAAGGTGAGAATCGAAGTTTCTTAGGCACAAACTCAGTTTTATAAAAAATAACTTATATCTAATCATTCTCTCCCCCAGCCAATATACTTTATTTCCCCCTAATTTTGTCACAAGGATATTGAAGACCTAAATTGTAGAAAGACATTTAATTAGTTTTGTCTGTTTTTGCTTAAGACATTCTGATTTACCATTAGCCCAGTGTTTCTTTCCTAATGCATAGCTTTCTTTATAGATTTTTTTCTTCTGTTACCAGCATTACTCAAAACAGAACAACTAAAATATGCTGACCTCTTTTTCTTTCCTCAAAGTTCCTTAACAATAAGACTTACTCAGAACATATCCATCAAAACTACTGCTTAGTTAAATAAAACACAAAGCTAAGTTGGGAAAATATAAATAAAACAGCTTGTAAGGAATTTGTAGAAGAGCACTACTTTTCCATTAAGTTTTCTGTGTTTGTGCTGGGATTTCACCCTTTAAACACGAAGTTGCATAGCAGAGTGAATTCTGAGCCAACCAGATCTAAATTTGCATACTGTGTGTGCACAACTGCAGAATGATTTCCTCTTCTGAGTCTGGATTTTTTTTTTATGTGTGTATTACATGGGGTTAATAGAAGTACTGTGAGCTATGGGAATCAAATGAGTACTTTGTATGATATATGACTTCATCAAATATGAGTAGTTATTTTTATTCACTCAAAAATCTTCATTGAGCATCTGTGATGTAGCAATGTCACACAAGGAAAGAGGGGGAGAGTGGTGATTGAATCTAATTGTGATAAACATGGTCCCCACTCCCAAGAAGCTTTCTATTGAGTTCAGAAAGAGAAGCAATCAAAGGCTTTCAGTCAACGGTGATAAGAGAAATGTCCAGTGCGCAAGTGGGTTCTCACAATGGCCCATAGCTCAGGTCAGGGCATACTAGAGAGTGGGACACTGAGCTTTGCTTAGGTTGTATGGAGTTCAGGGAGAAATATTTGGGTGGATCTGACTTCTTTACATTGATTCAATCACATTTTTGCACTGTGTTGTGTGAATTAAACTCAAAAGTGAACCAGACCTGGGTCCCACTCTCACCTCTCTTGGGAGGAAGAACTTGTGCATGGGGCATGTTCGGTGATAATAAGTATAATTATGTTCGTAATCTCTATTCCACATGGTAGGCACTGTTCTAAGAACTTTGCATGGACTGGCTCATTTTACCCTTGTGGTCAAATTTGTGAGAAACAAGCAATTGTTACGCCCTTTTTTATAGATGATTAAATGGAGGCAAAAGAAGTTAAGGACTTATCCAAGCTTACACCTCTGGAGAGGTAGAATCAAGATTAGAAGCTGCGGTGGTCTGGTTCTAGAAGTGCTATTCAAAAGTGCCTTCTATACTGCTTTAGCAGTGGTGTGTGCCCAGTGGAAGGAGAGAGCAGTCCTGGAAGGTCCCTTCTGTCACCACAAATATTTCCTTCTTTAAATTCTTTCTTTCATTTCTACTATGTGACTTTCCTCACAGTGGTCTTTATTCCTATGGTTTTAGTCATGTAATTGGTTTTTTTTCTCTTGTCAAAATGCAAATACCACTTGATGGGGGTTAACCCATAGGAGTTACTACTCAGTCTGAATAAATTCATAAGTTTGTGGGAACTTAAAGGTGGCAAATGGGGAGAGAATCCAAGGACAAGGGATGAGAAGGGAAATCCATGAATTGGGAGTGATGTGGAGCTTGGGGAGGAGAGCAGAAGGGCATCCTGAAGCTATG
>PVKS010001613.1:59770-136657 GCA_004027875.1 Aplodontia rufa | reverse complement strand
TTAAATCCAGATAAGATGTAATGCTTTACAATCTAATACCTTTTTTTAGAGTTATAAAGGGAAAGGGAAGGGAGGGATAAGGGAGGGTAATTGGGGAGGGGGCACTCCTGGGGATAATTGCAATATCCAGAATATTTACACATTTTATACACATTTTATATTATTTTGTTAAAATCTTGTAAGGTTGTTCAAAAAAAAAAAAAAGAATTAGTGATAATTGGATAAAAGGCCAGACCCTGTGGCTGCCATGTGGTAAATGCTCAACAGCAAGTGACATCCATCTTTTTGAAATGTAATGTCTTCTCGGTTTCTATAAGAAAACGAGTCCTCTTTCTTCCCACCACGGACCCACCCACTGAATTGGTGATGTGACACAGGAGATGGGATTCAAACCCAAGTTTCAGCAACAGGCTCTGACTAGCTTTGTTCAATCAGTCTACAACTGGCCCCCTTGTCTCTACAATGGGCAACTACCAGAGTTGAGGCCAATCAGCAGCAGATGGTGATCCTCTGGCCACAGAGACTGGCTTGGGAGGGAAACCAAGCATGTGTCCTAAGTTGGGCCAATCAGAACTAACCCAAGGATTTTGTTTGACAGTTGGGAGGAATGAAGTACCTCTTCCAGATTATATAGTGAGTCAACCTAAGACCTGACCCTCAGCAACCATTTTGCTACGTAGAATTTGTTAAGATTTTTGTAAAGAGTGTTTATCATACAAGAGCCCTTACCAAACTCTACCTGAAGCCTGACCAAACTCTGTACTTTTGAAATCTGTGAACCAATAAATGCCTTTAATCTTATCACTTAAGCTGATTTGAGGTTGTTTTCCTATGATGAAGACTGACAACACTGTAACCTATTCAGAATCCCCTAGATGGGAGTAATCAGATAAAACCACTTACATCATTTCTAACTTTATTATTCCATGACTTCTAAGGTATTATATAGTTAATATCTTTAATTTTATAACACTTGGTATTGTTGCTTCTTCCAGCATGCAACACACTGTCCTTGTTCTCCTCACATTTAGGGCCCAACTTGAATGCCTCCTCTGCTCAAGGGCTTTTAAAGGAACCAGTTCTGTACAGCTGCTCTGGAAAGCAATGTGGAGAATTCTCAAAAAATTAAGGATGGATCCATCACACAATCCAGCTATCCCTCTTCTGGGTATTTTCCCAAAAGAGTTAGAATCAGCACACTACAGCAACAAAGCAAAATCTATGTTCATAGCAGCTCAATTTACAATAGCTAAATTATGGAACCAACTGAGATGCCCCTCACTGGGTGAATGGATCCAAAAGTTCTGATACAGATTCTACTCAGCCTTTTAAGGTAAATGGATGACAATGGAAGAAATCATGCTGAATGAAGTTACCCAAACACAGAGACTCAAGAGTTGAATGTTTTCCCTCATTTGTGGAGACTAGAGCAAAAGCCAGGCTTGGGTGAAAGTTTGTCAGAGTCATGTATTAGACCCAGCAAAGTCAGAGCAACACATAATCTGGGGGAACCATAGATATGGGGGGAGGAGCCATGGAGGGAAGGGGAGAGGGAGGGAGGAGAGGGAGGGATCTAGGAAGACAATCAACAATGTAGCATACTCTTTACCCCCCTGAGAATCCAAATAGTACTAATGCAATCATTTAATTCTGGAAAAATGCACAATCTAAACATTTATATCACTTGTAGGGGCAAAATATAGAAGAATCAAGAGACTGGGCTATGATCAATGTGGGGGTAATTCTGGTTTACGAAAAAAATGCATATCATATTGTTACTTTATATGCATTTATGATTGTACAATAACTCAACTCCTTAATAAAAAATTTAAAAACAAAAACCAAAATAAAACAAAAAAAGGAACCAGTTCTCAAGCTTCCTCTGCACTCCCCCAGTACTTACTGTTCCTCTTTTTCATTTCTAATTTCACTGTGGATTTTTTTCTCATGCCTATCGCCCCCTTAATTAGGCTGTGAGCACCCTGAGGATGTCATCTCCATCCTTCGTCATAATATTTGTTCACAGGCAAAGAGTGGCAAAGTAGCACACACTTAGCTTATTGTGCACACCCAACATCTCATATGGGGCCTGATATGCAGCAGGCCTGCAATAAACAAAAATAGAGTCATTCAATGCTACAGGAGGATTTAGTCAGATACATAGTAAGAGGATTAAGAAGTAAAGGCTTCTGCCTTTTGCTGGGTGTGTGTCTTACCCCTTGTACCTAGAAGGAAAAATGAGAAATACATTCTCCATCTTGCAGCTCTGGTTTTCCAATGACTAGTGTTTTGTTTGCATTTCCCCCACCCCAGAGGCTTACAGTTCAATTTAGGAGTGGTACAGTCTATAGGGCTGAAGGTCTAGTCTTTTCTAACTTCTTTACACTTACCAGGGCTTAACACAAATAACAAAACAAATTAAGTTTCTATAATAAATATAGAAAACTTAGGTCCTATTATACTCTGCCTTAAGGTATAAAAGTTCAATTTTTTAAAAAATTATGCACACCACAAAAAAGATACCTCATTTTACAACCTCTTCTACAATACCTTATAACTATAAATTCAAACATCATCCTAGATTCCTGAGGGAATTGGGTGGTGTTTTTCCTACATGTGTTGTATAGCTTTTTAGTTTTTTAAGTGAAAAAATTGGTAAGATCTCTTCCCTACTTCCACCTGCTCATACAGTTACCTGGACCTTGGATGAAATTTCTGGGTCTGATATGGTTTTAATGGCTGTATAATTAGTAAGGAAACTTCAACACTGCCATGAGTAGATTTGCCACTTTCTTTCCAATACTAAACCACATTCTCAGGAGCCAGGATAATTAGAATATTTCCTACAACCCAGATACCTAACTGAACTGAATCATCTTGGTCTGGAGGAAGGAGCCTCTAGCCAAGGAACTGGTGGCAGGGAGTGGCCTCCAGGAGCTGGAAAAGACAATGGAGCAACTGGAACAACTCCTCACCAAAAGCCTCTAGGAAGGAATGCTGCCCTGTAACACCCTGCCTTAAGTCCAGGGGGACATGTGTTAGACTTCTGACCTACAGAACTGTGAGATGATAAATCTGTGGATTTTAAAGCTACTGAGTCTGTGATAATTTATTTTAGCAGAAAAGAAAACTTACACACTAACTTACACTCAGGAGACTACTAATTTATTTGTTTTTATAGTAGCCCCTTTCCAAACTGAGTTGTACTATTGTTTCTTTCTTTCTTTCTTCTTTCCCCCTCCTGCTGATCCTAGGGATTGAACCCAAGGGTGCTTTGCCACTGAGCTACATCTCCAGTATATTTTTTGAGAAGGCCTTGCTGAGTAGCTAAGGGTCTCATTAAGTTTCTGAGACTGACCTTGAACTTGTGATCCTTCTGCCTCAGGCTCCCCCGTCACTGAGATAACAGGCAAACACCACCATACCCAGAACTGAATGTACTATTTCTTTTTTCTTTTTCTTTTTTTTTAAAGAGAGGGACAGTGAGTGAGAGAGAGAGAGAGAGAGAGAAAGAAACAATTTTTTTTTAGTTTTTCATGTGGTCTTTGTTGCTCTGAGACTTTGTTGTGTCCATACTCGCGCATGCCAGGCAAGCACCCTAACCACCGAGCCACCGCTCCAGCCCCCTGAATGTACTATTTCAAAGAAATTATTGAGTTCATCAAACATGAAGCTTGATAATAAGGCACAATCATAAGTTGGGTGGAAAGTGATAGACTCCCATAGGCATTTCTGGCCTCATTTTAAAATGGGAAAGATCCTAGTCATAAAATAAAATCTTTTGCCCTTAGTTGTTTAATTCACCAACCATTTCCCCTTGTATCTATCCATAGATCATAATAATAGGTAGTGGGAAGCAAGACCTAGAAAACAAAAGGTCAAAAAACTTAAAAAAAAAAGAAAATTTTTGAATTTTCTGAATTTATGCCAAATGTTTGGTATATCTTTATGGATTATACAAATAAGAACTGTAAAAAAGGCACAGGTAAGGACTCAGCTTAAAAAAATAATTAAAAAGAATCCAAATATATAAAGCACACTATTTACCTAGATGCTTCTAATACCAACCAGTCAAGTGCATTAATACTACTCATCAGAGGTTGTTTTACACACCTCAGAAGAACCTAGAAAAGCACTGCGCTCCAGAAAGTTCACTGGGTAGAGCAGGAACACCAGGTCCAAATCCTGAAGCTGCCACTACTTCATTTATTGTCTGTAGAACTTTCACTTGAAAGTTAAGTACTGAATTAATCTAAGCCTGTTTATGCATCTATAAAACAGAGAACAGTCACAAACCCATAAGGTTGCTGTGGGGATTAAACAGAATTTATGCCAAATGTTTGGTATATCTTTATGGATTATACAAATAAGAACTGTGGGGCTGAATGACATCATGAGATATTAATCTGTACTCCTGTCTTGGTATTGTCTCTTTCTTCTACTCTCATGGAGCAGATACTGCTCTGCCTCAGGGCAGTATGCGGCAGTGCAGGAAGCAGAAACTGCCTGTTAGCTATTAGATGGGGTGGGGGAAGGGTAGGGACCAAAGAGTCCCAAGGCAAGGCAGAGGAAGGGCTAGGACCCTGACTATTGGTAACACTGTGTCTCTGGCAGCGTAAGAGTTCCCAATGAGAAGGATGTGGGTAGACAGAGACATATACAATGTTTGAGGCCAAAATGTGAAAAGGAAGCATTACAGAGCCATCAGACCTGTGGACACAGAGTAATCTAAAAGACCCTGAACAGCCTGGTCCTGGGGATTAAGTTGTCCACCACATCAATAGGAAGCAGAATTAGAGTCAGAAACTGAGAAGTTTCATTTAAAAAAAAAAAAAAAAGAAATGTTATTTCTTATACATTAGAATTTTTGGACTGAGACTTATACCTATTGCAACATCTAATTTGCTAAATACCTAATACATTTCTGGTAGTTAACAATGTTCAGTGTAATGAATGTTAAGTGCATCTTATGGTTTTATTTTTTAAATACATAAGTATAAACCTTAAAAAAATGCACACACAATGTGCTGCTCTGATGTAAAGCGCATAGGCATGGAGTATGTTCTGAAATGGTTTTCTGTATCCTGCTAGGCACCGAAAGGATTCTAAATGAAAACCTGTTGGCCTTTGGGTGATGAATTATCCAGAGCAGCTAGCTTACAGATTCCCTAGACCTTTATGATCAACAGCATAAGCCTGCTAACTGGCTGGTTGAGATAGGGGTCTAGTGTGTTGTGATGAACAGAACTTCTACTCACAGAATAGATAGCATTCAGGACATGGGGATTCATTTAAACACTGGAATCTGACTACTTAAAAAATGGAACTGATAGGTGCCCACATTAAGCCAGGGTCTTCTCTATTTAGTCACATAATGGGAACATATGCAGTTAACAAGTAGCTGACAAATGGTGACTGACAGAAGACACAAGACCTCTAATAACACATACAAAATTCAGAGTAGGATGTCTTCAAACTTGGGGGGTACCCTCAGGGATCTGTTTATGAGCCTTAGGTTTAAACTTCTTTCAGTTCCTACTTATTCTTTACAAGAATAAGAATGGAAGAGTATGCCCCAGATTCTGAAGCCCTCACATCACCTACATTCTAGAGAAGTTGTGACTTTTGAATTGGCACTGAGACTACATCAGCTAGTGCAGAATGCACACCACACCTGTTTTCAGGGATGTGCACAGGGATAGCACAGCCGGCTCTGGCTCTCTCTGGACTTCCGAGCTCAGGTAGGGCATAGATTTTAATTGAAGAAATGACACACTGGCCCTAAAAAAATGCATTTAATGATGCCAAATGTGGGGAGCTCCTCTTAAATGGAGAGGCACAAGGAAAAACAGGAAAGACATTCATCGCACAGCAGCCAAGTCATCTGAGTGTTAACGGAAGATACTGAGGATCTGGCTGGGGATCCAACCTTGAAGAATCAACTGCACTGTGATGGTAGAAGTGTGAATGTTTTTCTCTGGATTGGATTTATGGAAAAGCCTTCTGAGTATATGTCTTCTTGTCAACAAGCTTTTGATGGAGATTATTAACAACAACTAATGTTTCTTGTGAGCAGAGAACTTTCACGTCACATGATCACATTTCACCTTGGCTGTGAATGAGTAGTGCAGGGATTATTTCCCCAAAAAAATACAAGATGTGGGCTGGGGCTGGGCAGGGTGGGGAGCAGGGCTGTGCAGTGAGGGACTTCCTCCAGGTGCCTCAGCTAGGCAAATGGCACATGTGAGCAAGGCTGCAGCCCACATTCATGATCCCCAGTTCATCTCCAGAATCTTAGCACCAGGAAATAAGCCACAATTCAAAGACAACTGGCAAAACTGACAACAAAGGATGAAGCACAAAGGTGAGGACAGAGGCCTTGAGAGTCAGGGAATGATCAGAACTACTGGGAGAGAGACCAGTCGCTATCAAGCATACATGTAAATTCCAAATGACACCGAAGAGATAAAACCTTTCTTAGGCAGATGCCCAAACAAGAGGCCCTGCACAGGCACTATTCTGGCAATGACTAGACAAACCAAACACTCTCTGATCTTACCTGAAAGGTTTGACAATAACAGAGTTTGTGGACAAGGAAATCTAAAGTATGGCGCTCCTCCAGGGAAAATGCTATGCCAGGCTGGGGCCAGGGTTGCCAACACCTATGAGCCAGTGAATTCCACAAGTACAATCACAGATTGGCTCTTCTAGGTCTTGGCTCACTGTCTTTCATCTGTAGAAATGAAGATAGGGAAATATCTTCCTGCTAATAGCCCCCACTTAGGTAACATCCCACTCATCTCTTACACATCTTTGGAAAGGATATGGCGATCCTTAACCTTGGGTCAAAGTCCAAAGAAACTTAATTTCTGAGTTCCTAGGATTCAGGAACCTGATAGCTTCTACAGAAACATGATTCTTACTGAATAATTTTTTTTCATTTTTATTGACTCTTTTCAAATACACATGATAATAGACTATATAATGACATATAAAAGAATGGAGTATAACTTGTTCTAATTCAGTTCCCAGTACTTCCCCTTCCCCTCCCTTCTTCCCACCCCCTGTCCTCTTCCCTCTATTGGGTAAATAATTCTAAGGAACTAAGGACTTATGTCTGAAATAGTTTAATGTCTTTCATTTTCATTATAAATTGCTTCATTTTATTTACTAACTAATATTTCTATTAAGAGACTATGTGACAACCACAGTAAGATACCACTTCACATTCACCAGGATGGCTATTCTTTTTTTTTTTTTTATTAGAAAGAATGGAAAAGCAATTTCAGTTTGGTGGTGACCTTGAAGAAGCTTTTGTATAGCAGTTAATATTTGACTAAATGTTAGACATTACCACTTAACCTAGATTTTTTTTTTTTTTTTTTTTGCTCCTACTATATTTTTTCCTCTCCTGTCATGGTACAAGAAAGAGTCTCTAGATACCATCTCATTGTGGACTTAATCCTGGTGCTGTGGATACCCTTTTGAGGAGAACAACTGGCAAATACCTCACCTCATTCCAAGTGGGTCTGTTGGCATAATTTAGCCACCATCTTCTTAAGGTGAAAATTATCTTTTCTATTTTCCTTGTACATTAGTCTTCAGAATTGATATAAATTACAACTTACATTGGATATGCAATGCTTTGAACATTTGTTGGGTCACTTCTGTGATGAAGGATAGTTTACTGTCACTTTGAACTGAGAAAGGGAGGTTGTATCTTAAGATCAGCTATTTTAAGAGGACTCTAGCTATTTCCAAAGTCTTTTCTGTTATGGTGGACTAAGTCTGGCTCACAGAGAGATGGTATCTACCAGTACAAACTAATGGCTACAGATTTCTATGACACAGGGCATATGAGTATTTATATATATTTATTTAAATATATTAGTATATAATATATTAATATTAAATATATGTATTTACATTCTTTTTATGCTTTTTAGTTTTTTAATTCTTTTGAGTTCCAAAGACACAATACTGAATCACTTGGTGAATAGTGCATTAGAGGCATGTCCCTTAGCAGTAGGGTTTGTTGAAATTTACCAAAGCACCTTTCCCATAGTGAGCACTCTCAGAGAAGTGTTTTAACAGGAGCAGTGCAATCCTTCTGGCATAAAGAAGAGGACAAGTTGGCTGTGTTATCCCAGAAATGAAAACTCCAGTTATTTGCCCCTTTTCTCATTCTCCTCAGTGTGAAAATGTTTTCTTCTGCTCTGAATCAAGACCTGATAAACAGTTTGCTCTTTCTGGGCAATTTCGGATGCCATATCTGTAGTTTGATTTCTCTCCAGCCATTGTCTGATAACTGGGACAGCATGATTGCCATTTGCTTTGGTATGCACACAGCCTACATTAATGCCAACATTTTCAAGAGCATGCTTAATGTCTTTGTTCTTAGTTATGAGAATTTCTTTCCTTCCAGATAGGTCCATGTGCATCCTCTATTCTTGAAGGTATTTTATGAATCTATATAAATATTTACCCTCTTTCCTGTGGTTAGTTAGAGCTCTTGTCAGAGAAACTGGATTGGCTTTGTGGGCTGATGCTTTTAGTAGCTGAGTCTCAGTTTTATTTCTGTTTTTTTTTTTTCATTTTTTTAATTCGTTCAACATAGTCATACATATAGGAGGGAATCGTTGCCACACAGTCATGATCAAATGCATAAGGGCATGCCAGTTCATGATTTCCCCACTTTGGGTTTCCCCTGATCCCACGTTTCCCCTGCTTTATCCCCATGTTAGTTGGGCTTCTCATTGAAGTTGAAGGTTCCCTACTGGGTTGATAACTCCCCTACTCCCTCCCTCCAGCTGCTTTGATATATTCCCTAATCCCACATGTCCCTCCCTGCCCCGTCCCTTCATCCCCCAACGCCATAGGCAAGGTTCCCCCTGCTCATGTAAAAATTCACCCATGTTGAGGTTATTATTAGCTTAGCCAACTGTCAGACTATTTTTGATTATAATCTAGCTTCCACATATGAGAGAAAACATTCGGTCCTTGAGTCTCAGAGTTTGGGATATTTCACTTAGCATAATTTTTTCCATCTCCATTCATTTGGCTGCAAATGCCATAATATCATTTTCTCTAATAGTTGAATAGTATTCCATTATATATATGTACCACGGTTTTTGAATCCACTTTTCCAGTGAGGGGCATCTGGGTTGGTTCCATAGTCTAGTTACAGTAAATTGAGCTGCTAAAAACACTGATTAAGCAGTATCTCTGTAATATGAGGATGGCTATTCTTTAAAAAAAGAAAAAAAAGTTTTGGGGAGGATGTGGAGACATTGGAACCCTTGAGCATTGCTGGTAAGAATGTAAAACAAGGCAGCTGCCACAGAAAACAATCTGGAAGTCCCTCAAAAAGTTAAGCAGAATTATCACAGGATCCAGAAATTC
This sequence comes from Aplodontia rufa, assembly GCA_004027875.1. NCBI lineage: Eukaryota > Metazoa > Chordata > Mammalia > Rodentia > Aplodontiidae > Aplodontia > Aplodontia rufa. The sequence continues at coordinate 127,255 of PVKS010001613.1, read as the reverse complement.
ACCTCTAGTTATGCACCCAAGGAAATGAAAGCAGCAGACTGAACAAATACTTGCACATCAATGTTCACTGAAGTGTCATTCAATCATCATTGAATTATTTGTCAAAGAAATGGAAAAAAGCCAATGCCTATCAATAGATAAATGAAGAAACAATGATGATCTATAATACAATGGAACTGTAAGCATCCACAAAAAGGAATGAACTTCTGGCACCAGCTACAATATGGAAGAACTTTGAAGACGTTTTTCTAAGTGAAAGGAGCCTAACACAAAGGGACAAATACTGCATGATTCCAATTATATGAGGTACCTAGAGTGGTCAAGTCAAAGAACAGAAAGTAGAGAATGGTGGTCACCAAGGGCTAGGGAAGGAGAGAATTACTGTTTAATGGGATAGAGTTTCTATGTAGGGCAGCAAAAAGGTTTTAGAAATAGTGGAGATGGTTGTATAACACTGTAAATGTAACCAAGGCCACTGAACCATACACTTAAAAATGGTTAAATGGAGGCTGGGGATGCTTAAGCATGTGCCAGGCCTTGGGTTCAATTCCCAGTAACAGGGTAAAAAAAAGTTAAAATGATAAAATTTTATGTTCACATATATTTTATTACACATATGCATGCAAAAAGTTTAAAAGAAAAATCAGAGAGAGACTATACAATAATGAAATACTTCAAAGGGATGAAGCATATCACTGGTATAGCACTTGGCTAGCATGCATGAAGCCCTGGGTCTGCAAAAAGTTAAAAAAAATTTTTTTTAAAGCAGAAAAATTCTCATACAGGACAACAATAGTATTGACCATATTTTCACAGTATCTGTGCCAGGAGCTGTTTTAAGTGCTGTAATACTAAGTCACATAATCTTCACAATTACTCCTTGAGATATGTTCTATTATTATTCTCACTTTAACGACTGAGTAATATAGAGGTAAAGTAACTCGTCCAAGGTTATCACACAGGTCGAAAGTGGCAAAGCCTGGCTTTACACCTGGGTCTAGACACAGAAACTAAAATTTTAACAGTCAAGCTGCTTGCTAGTATAAAAGACTTAAGGGTGAGTCAGGAAAAAAAGGAGGCTAAGCATAGGAATGTATAAATATAGAGTCAAGCAAAAGAAAGAGTGATAAAGGCTAACGAGACCAGCACTTTCTTGTCATTTTAAAGTCAAACATTAATTGTTTAATAAATAATACAGATACTAACAATCTTTTAGGCTCATCCAAGTCCCTTCCAGCAAAACAAAGGAAAGAAGAATAAAAAAAAATAAAAGAAAGAATGGTAGACTTGGAGTTATAAGACCTGGTTTTCAATCCTGACTCGATGACTTTTTTTACTTCTGCATTTGGCATTTGTTGACTCTCTGCTAGACATCAGGCAATGTGGGGCCAGTTCACTTACTATTTTGAATCCTGGTTCCTCTGCTATTAAAATGAGCACAAGCTACCTACCTCATAGGGCTGTCATGAAAGATACATGAGATAAGGTGTGACTGTTCTTGATTCCTAGTTGGCACTGACTAATAGTTGACTGAAGACATTTTCTCTTGCCCAATTCCTCAGAATAAAAATTCTTGATAATGATAAGATATCAAAATATTGGTGTCTGCTTTTTCAATGAAGGCATTGTGACTGCTAGGCTGTAGAAAAATACATTACAGAGAGCTATCTGGTTCCTTGTGACCCACTCTGCTTCCTACCCTCCAAGCTGGCGTGATGGAGACACACTGGCAAGACCCTGATGAGAGGCAGCTTGATTTTTCCCACCTCTAGGAAAGGATGGGAAAGAGAAACAAAAAAGGGAGAAGAGAAGAAAGGAGCATAAAAGAAGAAATGGAAAGAGGACGTGAAAATAATGATGGGATGTCCCTTCTTTCTCAGTGGGGAAGGTAGGCTATGGTTCCCACCTTCCATTTCTCTCTAATGTCCCATAGCATCAACCATACTAAAATTAAGTAAGGTTGTACTTAATTTTTGAATAATTAATAAACAACATATTTCTACCACTTCACCCCAGTCTTAGGAAAGAGGGCCAGAGTCCTGCACTTCTGAGGGGATGGGAGAGCAAGGTTAATGCAAATGATACCTAAACGTCAGGAAACAGAACCACAGTTAGGGTCATATTGGGCCAATTCCAAACACTGCCTACTTACCTGAACTTCTTTTAACTTCATAGTGTGAATTAAATGACATGGCAGAAGGTGTTGCATCTGAAGAGTGAGGAAGATCTACGTCAATAACAGATGAGTTGTACCAAGAAGAAAAATATGCCAGGCAAGTCTAAACATGACTGCCTCACCATAGGTTTTGATTTCCATAAGCACTTTCTCGTCTTGCCAACCCATCTTCAACCTTATAGAGTGTTTTCAAAGTTTCTCCCTGCTCTAGGTATTATGGAAGAAAGAGTATTCAGTTTTGTTCTAGAAACCTAGGATGTAAGGAATTCATAATATTTTGGAGATGGGAAGCTTTAGGTTTATCCCTATTAAAAGCTAAGAAGTTTGCCTATTTCTCATCACATGATCCCTGGTTTTGCAAGCTGTGGTTTGAAGATGGAAACAATAATAACCCCATGCAGCAATGACTAACATCTTATGAGGAAGAATGAAAGTATTTTAAATGTTTTCCACAATCCTATTTTCGAATTACAAATGTCAGTCTCACAGAGGTCACACCCTGGACTGATAATCTTCAGAACTTCAGAACTTTAAAACTTCAGACCCTACATTAAGTAATATCCACAGATGGTGGATTTACATAGCAGGTCACTCCTTGGGAGCTGGCAGCTATAGCTCAGAGCACTAAATGGCCTGGAGGAGACCCAAGATCCTTTGAAACTTTCATTCCTCACTTTCAAATAAGAGATTAAGTCTTTGGCAGCTCCTTTACAGCTCTGGTTCTGGATGAGCCCCAGGAAGACCCCATATGTTATATCCCAACTACAGGATATCTTCCCTTTTAATGACTGTACTTGCTAGAACCAAAGCCATCATTTCTTAGACAGCACCAAATTTACTATTAAGGACAAGCAGCAGTAAGGTCAGCCCACTGAGGAAGAAAGCCAGGTCTTTCTTCTAACTCCTTGTGAATCAGCCACTCTCATCTGGTCCGAATACAGGGCTCACACATTTCCGTTTACCATGCACAATGCAAGTACGTTCTATACCCACCAAAGAGGAGAGAAGGGTGGCAGAGAGAAGAAGAAGGTTATAAGAGAGAGGATTGGTGGGCAGGCCCTAGGAAGAAAGATGCTAAAAGAGAGAGAGGAAAAGATGGTAAAGGAGCAACAAAATACCAAGTGAAGATGTGCAGACGCAGAAGAATTGGAAAGAAGATGAGAAATGTGAAAAATACTATCATACCACAGGGCTTTAATTCACACTTCATTGGGCTTTGGGGCATCCCAAAAGAAAATTCCTATCTATTTCTTAAACCCGATAGGGGCATCAGGTATATATATGCTACCACAGCGCCATCTAGTGGAGTGGTGGAACTGACCATGCCCTACTTAGCACTGATTCTGTACTGTAAGTATTCCAGGCAATAAATACAGTTGACAGTATATGTTACTAATAAATACGTACAACTAAAGTTCACAGGTGTTATGGACCTTGGGTTACCTCCTCTTAGAACAAGTAGAACAAACTTTACAGTCCATATTCTGAAAGGTTCTCTCCTCCACCATCACTTTAATCAGTTTATCAGATTTTCAAATAGTAATGCATTGCCCTTCAAAAGAAATATGTATTTTTTGAAGGATACAGTGGTGCATGCCTGTAATCCCAGTGACCACAGGCTGAAGCAGGAGGATGCAAAGTTTTAAGCCAGCTTCAGCTACCTAGTGAGGCCCAAAGCAATTTAGTGAGAGTGACCCTATCTCAAACTAAAAAATGAAAAGGGCTGAGGATGTAGCTCAGTGGTACAGAGCTTTTGGGTTCAATCCCCAGTGACAATATAAAAATAAAAAAATTAAAATGTGCTTTTGTAGCACTATAAAACTACTGATTGCTACTACTGTCTATTTTGACCTTATCGTTACATTATAGAGATGTTATGATACACTAATATACACTTTTTACATATAAAATATGAATATAACAAATACCTAGTCATTAAAGATTAATATCCATTTTTTTGTGTTCTCTATAGTTTTCCCATTGAAACTCTCTTAAGAACAGATATAATAGTGCAAGTGTCAGTGATTTGTTGTACAACTAATCCTAACAAGATATGGGGCTCAATGTTACTGATTGTTCTGTGCTCTGGAGTGTAAGTTCTGGGAAATAAAATAAGATGGGGGCAAAAGCATATGCTTTGGCTTAGATTGCGACTGCAGGCATTATCACTTAACCTTGGACGTAGTAATTTCTTTACCCTGTCCAATTCCTATCTGTAATATGGGAATGGTAATGTTCATATCATAGGATTGCTGTGAGAATTACATGAAAACAGGCAAGCAAAACACAGAGCTATCATTTATATGGTGCTAAGTATTTACTGATTCATTTTCTGCTGCCCTTTCCTGAAAAAGATTCAGCAAAGAAATAATAATTCTCATTTTTAGTCAAGCTAACATAGTAAGACTTCTCAACTCTGATTTGTTTTATTAAAAAAATGAAAAATGAGAGAGAAGAGGAGCCTTCCAAGGTTCTGATACCTCCCACCCTAGTTTTCACTTAAAAGTCAACCAATTAATAAAAACAAGGATGAGGATGGAATCCTGCCAGCCACGGTACCTGGAAGAGTTCATAACACACTTGACTTTAATTCATGTGTACTATAATCCTGTGGGTTAAAGGGCCATAAAAGTTGTTCTGGTTTTTCTTATACTTCAAAGGAAGCAATTTAATGGCCATGAATTACAGTCTCCTGATTACACTATAACTATGAAACACGACTGTTCTGCTATGATTTCCAGCCTGCTTCCTTCTCCAAGGGAACTTCAAGGAAAGAATTTAAACAGAATAACCTTCCAGGCTTTCATCCAGCTTCCTCATGCAGGAGGCTCTATCTTGGGGAGCCCAGAGAATAGATGTCTGGGTGAGGGAGGTCTACAGAGTTGAGCTAGGGCAGGGCAACCCTTCCAAAGGGGATCAAGAAAATAAACACTATTCTCTAAATATCCAGATGATATAGACTGCCAAAAATAAACAAATGGGGGATAAAAATTTTAAAAATTATTTTTTGAATTTTGGTACCAGGTATTGAACTACTGAGCCACATTCCTAGCCATTTTTGAGATAAGGTCTTGCTAAGTTACTTAAGGCCTTGGTAAGTTGTTGAGGCTAGCTTTGAGCTTGTGATCCTCCTGCCTCACCTTCCAGAGCCGCTGGAATTATATGTGTGTGTTGGTGAGCCCAGCAACAATTCAAAAAATTTTAAGGGGCAACAACTATACTAAGAATATTGATTGAGACAAAGGTTTCACAAATATGGATTCTTCCCATATTTTGGGCATTTCTTCTATTAGCCTGATAGGACAAGTCTAAAATTTTCCCAAGTCTAAAATTGCCCCAAGACTGAGTAAGTTAAGTAGTGAAGCAAAGTTTTTAGCTGAGGTAATCACATGTGGTGGAACAAATGCTTCACTTGGACTTGGATTTGATTTTTAATTCTGGCTTCTCAGGTAACTAGCTATCTGACTTTAGGCAACTTCTCTGGATACTGTTTGTACATCTAAAATGGGAATATCACCTCGTATGAAGGGCTGTTGCACAGCTAAAATTAGATGATATGAATGAGCACAAGAATATCAAAACTGCCTTCATGTGCTCTACTCATTCCTTGTCCCTGCTGAGATAAAACAGAACTTTGGCAGATCCATTTTCTGTAAGTAGTCAATAAGGACGGGTTTGAAGATGTAAAAAGGCATCTTCAGAATGACATACAAAAGTGAAAATAAGTATCCGTTTTGCTACTGAATCCTCTCACAAACAGAATCCCAAGGAAACTGCATGAGTGATAAAGAAAGGAAACATAGAGGAAGCCAAGTCATTCAGCCTCTAGTCAGCATTACAGTGTCATGACCTGTTATGGTTTGACTGTGAGGAGTCCCCCCCAAAAGCTCACATGTGACAATTCAAAAGGCTGAGGTGAAATGATTGGGTTATAAAAACCTTAACCCAATCAATCAGTTAATTCACTCATAGGAATTAACTGGCAACTGTAGGCTGGTAAGGAGTGGCGGGAAGAAGCTGGTCATTGGGACGTGCGTTTGGGGTATGCTTTCTGTATCTGGCATGGTGTTTTGCCCTTTGCTCTGCTTCCCGATACGACACCTTGAGCTCTGCTCCCTGGAGCCATGCCTGTCAGCATGCTGTACAAAGAACATGAGGGCAGAGATATTGGGGGCTCAACAAGGAATTCAATAAAGGAGTGTGGAGCCTCTAGAACATCACAACAATGAACACCATGAAATAAAAAAAGAAATAGTCAGAACTTGAGAAGTCTGGGAGGGTTGGGGGAATTGTATGATTTTTTCCTAATCTTTCTGCCTTTCCTACCTGCTGTCATACTTATATACTGCTGAGAGGTGCCTCCCCTTTGGTCCAGAACTGAGGCTCAGGCCCAAAGCTGAGGAAAACAGTGATAAACTCCCCATGTATTAAAGGGAGTGTTAAGAGAAGCTGCCAACAGCTGATGCCAGACATCCTCCCCCAGGGCTGGCTAAGTGAAGTCTGCCATCCATGACCACATTTATTCTTCTCAATCTGCAGATGACAAGGACTTAAAGGGTGTGAGTTTGTCTCTGGTCTGTGGGAAGTTTGTGTTCAAGATGAAAGTGATTCCATAAAGGAGGGGATAAATGCATTTCCCCTTCCCAGAAGGGAAGTTCTGAGGCACCTAGTAACTGGTACCTAGGCTCAGTTCCCTGGGCAATCAGATATGGCACCCACTTTCTGTTCTTACCTGAGCAAGTAACAAGAGAATAGAAGGGATGACTGGGAAGCAGTGGTGCAGGCTGCATGCTGTCACTGTTTTGTCACAAATGCTTCTACATACCAGGGGACAAGGGGACGGTGCAGAAGTGGGGGCTGGGTTTGAGCCATCCAGCTTTGCAGCCTAACTGCAGAGGCAGTCACTATAGTCAGGGCCAAGGTTTCTACATCCAGCAGTTCCACAGTGGGGGTTGGAGGAGAGGGAGAGGCTGGGTAGCACTCTCCAATCACCCATTCATGCATCTGCAATGCTACAGGGAAAGCAATGGGCAGCGACAACAATCAGCACCATCTCCACAAAGGAAAATGCCATCTATCCTGCACCTAGTGTCCTACGGACCCACCAGGGTGCAGGTGCTAGGTCCTAGAAGGGAAGGAACTAAGGTATGGAAAAGGCAGATCACACCCCCTCAGTCCACTTCTAAGCTCTTAGAGTTTAAGTCTAAGCTATGACCCAGAGAGAAAGACTGAATTAGATATAAGATTTGGAGTTTTAAACAGAACTGGTCTAATTTTAGTAACCAAACTATGATGGGAAAAATCTCATTATGGTTCAAAAAGAGGGAGTGAACACTGAACAGCAGGTACCAATGAATACCCAAATAAATACCCTAAGAAACTGGCAGCACATTAACTGACCAGCTTCCTTCATTTAGCACTTCTGTCTTTATGTAGTGGGAGAAAAGGAAGAGAGCAAGAAGAGGAAATAAGAAAAGAACAGAAGGTTTTGACAAGAAATGCACTGTGGGCAATCTGGTATTTGGAAGTGAAAAACAGGATCAAATGCATAGAACAGAACCAAACTGAAATGTTAAAAATCACAGTACTCAGTCAATTAACAAGCTATTCACAATGTAAAAAGGGATGATTTTATTTGGAAAAAAAAAAGAAGAAGAGAAAAGAAACTTACAACACAGTGATGCTGAGATAGGAATTTGAGAGAGAAATACTGAATCTTGGGGAAAACATCCTCAAGCCATTGAGATGCAAAAGACACCCTTGTAAATCTTGAGCAATGTGCCTTTGACCTGTGACCTTGACACCCATCCTTGTAAACTGAGGAAATTTGCAGATGCAGGGAAATTAGCACACTGGATCCACCTTCAATCTGGCCCCTAAAACAGCTCTTCTATAAATGTTGGAGTCCCAGCCCAAGTTGGGGCTGCTTCTCTCTCTTGAGATAGCCTACATTCTCCCTTGAATGTGTATCTGCATTCCTAAATAAACCTTTATCTATGTCTTTTTATGGCTTATGCTGAAATCCTTTTCCATCACATACGCCAAGGACCCTGATGGTCCTGAGTTGAGGTCCCCCTCTCCTCTAGGAATGCCTCGAATTTTCTCTGGTGACATTTCTTCTCCCGTGACAATGCCATAGAAAGACTGCTATCCTGGGACAATAGTTGTCCAGGAGTCACCAATGGTGTTATAGCTGTGTGACAAAACGGAAGGGTCGGTCCCTTCCTGTCTCTTGGCTTTTACTTGCTTGCAAACAGGGCAGCAGAGGAAGCACAAACTAGACAGAGGTTCCAAACCTAGATTGTAATGATGATGCCCAAGCCCTGCTCAGTGTTCCAAGAGGCCTTGGAGGAACAAGGACCCCCGCTCCTCCCACACTTGGAGTCTGTGGTGTGGAAACATCAGTTATCTCTTTCAGGTATGATATCTAAGGACTCTTTATGCCTCCTACAATTCCGCAAAAGTAAGAAATAAAGGCGGCCTCCAGGAAGGCCAGAGCTCATAGCAACTAGCTCAGAAGGGGGCTGTGCTTTCCTCCCCCCACTCAGCCATAACAGTTCTGTGCTTTCAAGTCTCCCAGGATCCCCAAAGGCATAAGGACTATATGAATGTCACTGCTATTTTTCAAAAATTGAAAGGTAAATACTAGAGGCTCTCCAACCACAGTGCTTTGGGAGCTGCTGCACCTCTGAAGTTCTTCCCTCTTTGAAGCCTCATGAGGGACCATGCAGCAAAGGGCTGCAGCACAGAGAACAGTGGAGCTCACACACAGCCCTGCATTGGCAGCTCCCTCAGCTGTGCTTTTAGGAATGCCAAGGTCATTTGTTTTAAAATTAAGAGCCTCTCCTTTGCCCTTAGCATCCCTGTTGAGACATTAAACAAGAGGATGAATTCTATTTAAGACTGCAGAGTGTGGACCAATCCTCTGAGACACCACAGCTCTTTCCCCAAGTGAGGCATTTGAGTATGAGAATGAAGAATTAGGCCCTGAACTCACAGACTTGAGTTCAAGCACCAGCCATGCCACTTGCCAGCAGTGTGACACTAGGCAAGTCATTTAGCCTTGGTTTCCTCCCCTTGATTGAAAAACAAGGAAAAGAGGGTTATTCTGAAATGCCTGGCCCCTGTACAGTCATCACTCAGTAAATGTTAACTATTCATAACTTAAGTGAAAAAACTAACAAAAGTCTACAGGAGTGTTTGAACTTGGGCCAGGAAGTGAACCGCGTTCAAAGTACTTCAATGCAAGTATCCTTTGTGATCCTCAGTGTTTTGGGTTATAGTAACTAAGTTATAAATATCCTATGGATTCTTTTAAAGGTGAGACATTCACAAAGTTTAGATGGTCTGTCTAGGTTGTTTTTGATCCAGAACAGCCTGAAACTAGGGGTCTTAAAGTGCTCTTTCCTACTTTTATTTAGTCTTTTTTCATTTCTGGGATGATTCCACAATCCTAACTTTAATGCATTCTCATCAAAACTATGAGATTTCACATTGTTTTAAGTCATGGAAATATTTATGAATATTTATGAATACTTTAAATTGGAACCTTGATTACTCTGTAACATGTCTGTATACAAACAAAGATACAAACATACATGAAAGGGCAATAAAGCAAAAAATAATATTTGTTTATATATATAATATAGTGGAAAGACTTTAAGATTACAATTTAGATCCCCTACTTCTAACACTAAAGATGACAAGAACCTTAAGGCAAGTCGCAGCCTCTGTTATTAGGTCTTAGTATTCTTGTTATTAAAAAAAAAAAATGGGAGAGACATGCCAGGCATGGTGGTGCATGACTATAATCCCAGTGAATCTGGAGGCAGAGACAGGAGGACCACAGGTTCCAGGATGGACTTGGCAACTTAACAAGACCCTGTCTCAAAAATAAAAAACAAAAAGAGCTGGGGTTATAGCCCAGTGGTAGAGTGCACCTGTGTTCAATCCCCAGTACTAGGGGGGAAAAACAAAAACAAAAAAAGGAGGGAGAGAGAGAAAGACAGACTGAGGGAGGCAGAGAGGAAGACATTCAAATATCTCAAGTGTATTGTTGTGACCCCGCATTGGATAACTAGAATGAAGTTACTGGGAGTGACACTATATCCCATAAAATCATGCATATAATAAAATTTGTCATAAAGCTCTCTTGCAAAAAAAGCTCTCTTGCTATAATCCTCACTAATAAGAACTTGAAATAAGTTAATTTTAAAAATAACAGTGGAAATTAGGTTATAAGTTACATTTGTTAATCTAGATTTCTAATGAGAATCATAATACTTATTTTCTGTCTCTTAGGGGCAACAACTTGCCCCTGACTCATCGGGATAAAAATGGACTTACAAATCTGATCTCTACTCTTGTTTTCCCCTTCCTTTCACCAGTGTACTAGCACACTTCACACCAGAGATGAAGCATAAGCACAGAGATAGACCTCAGCTCTAGCATGGTGCACTTTGCAGTAAGAGCTGTACCTTATTGTCCTGGAAAGAAATGTCTGCTAAAGCAAGAAGCCAGATCGACATGTATCCAAGAGCCCAGAGATGCCAGGAGGAGAGTCTAAACATAATCCAATAAACTCTTTTCCTATTACTTCGGTTTACTTAAAAACTAAGTGCTTATAGGAGAAATCTGAGTGCATTTTTGGCAAGCAGTTACTGATTTATCTTTGCCATGAGTAGAGACATGGAGAAAATCCAAATAGGAAAGAGAAATGGAGAGATAGAGATAGAGAGAGAGAGAGCGGGAGAGTGCAAAGTTCATTTCTCATTGTAGAGTATTTCTTGAATTAAAAAATTATTCATGATTAAGGTTTACAGGTCTAAAATAATTATTCTGAGAGGCAGGTGTCAGAAGGCAGCAGATATTAAATAAGGTATATTATTGGTGGATATCATCTCTTTAGATGTTATGTGCTGAAACTTCAAAATAGTAGGCTGAAGAGGGTTAAAGGATAATAATGTTTCCTCAAGGAAAACTGTGTTGCCCTGCATATCCTAGGAGAATTTTAAAGAAGTGCATGCAGTTTGTTTACCAAAGGGTTATGTCCAGGAAGCCTAGTTCCCAGTATAATGGCAATGAAAGGTGGGGGGCCTTTAAAAGGTGGGGCCTGGTGAGTGATGACTGCATCAAAATCGAAGGAGTTAATGCTGGTCTCAGAGTGGATTAGGTCTGGCCAGGGGTGGATTAGTTACCTTGAGAGCAAGTAGGTTGATAAAAGATAAGTCTACTGCATACCTGCTCCTTCTTGCTTCCTCTGCACGTGATCGCTCTCACATATACACCTGCCATGTGATATCATCAATTGGGTTTTGAGGGCCCACACCAGAGGCCAATCAGATGAGGCTGCCTGACTTGGGACTTTATCTAGCAAAACTAAGAACTAAATAAATCTCTCTATAAAGTACCCAACCTAGATATTCTGTTATAGAAACAGAAATGAACTAAGACACAAATTCCCATACCTTGAGACTAGAGGAGAACTGCAGAGGTCATCTTGTGATCCAGGGAGAGCATTTCTACTATTGCATTTGGATTAGAAACCTAAATTTTAAATATTATAATAAATTCAGAGATTTAATAGTATATTAGAACATAAATTCATAATTACATACATACAATTAGAGGTAGAAGGAACCTCAGAGTCTTCTGAACTGTCCTGAATTCCCCAATTCATAGACAGGGAAACCACACTTTGAACTTGTCAAACATTGAGAAACACCCCTCAAATGTCTTCAGCCTCCCATCTATAACCTCACACTAGTTCCACATTTTCTTTCATTATTCTGCCTGAGCTTTCAGTATGTCTTTTTTTCACATTTCAAACCTTTTATTGAAAAGATGCGGAAAACTATGTCCTTGGGATTAAGCAGTTTGCTCAAATGAGTGTCTATAGGAGAGCCCTACAGAATCCAGGTGACCTGACTTCTTTATTTTATTTTATTGAGGAGTTGTGATGTTGTACAATCATAAATGCATATGAAATAACAATATGATATCCCCCTGACCCTGACCCAGAATCACCCCCATAACTCCCACACCCCAGTCTCTTGTCTCTTCTGTATTTCCCCATAACATATATATACATACCTTCATATATATATATGTACATATATATACATACCTGTGTATATATACGTACCTGTATATATGTGTACCTATATATACATACCTACATATATATGTACATATATTATATATAAAATCTTTGTGAATTTTCCAGAATTAAATGATTGCATAAGTATTATAAGTATTTGGGTTCTGAGCTTTTAGTTTCTTCAATTTACAAATGTCAATATTAAAATCATTTGGTGGTGCCAATCCTCAATGAGACAACTTACTGTTAACTCTTAAGCTTTTCTAGCACAGTCAGAAAGTGAGGTGCAGGTTTGGTTTGTGTGCTTGTGAAATTTAGCAGGGAACATAAAGAAGGAGAAGAATTTAGAAAGCCACATAGGGCTCTCTGTCCGTGCTGTGGGCGGGAATTCCTACTTAGGAAAGCTCCCTAAATGTTAGAATGTTAGGAAACAGTCTAAAAGACAGCAATAGCATCACAGCCTGGAATCTGGTGGGGTGCTGCCTTTTAACAGCAATGTCTAACTGTTGGAAACCATGGTGATTCATATGCAGGAAGCTAGAACTAAGTACCAGAGTGGGCTAACAATTTAAGTGGTATGATAACTCATAAGACTCACTGAAACCCGCACACTCTCACATGACCTGTCAGAAACTCCCTCTCCCACTAAGTTCACATTTGTTCTATTATACAAATTGAACACAAGCTCTTAACACCTCCTAAGAGCTATCCTTTCCTCTCTACAGAAGGAATGAGCTCACAGTAACAGAGAAGCTCTTCTGATGCCCAAAGGAGTCCAAGTATGGATGGCAATAAAAGCATTTGGAATTGGCTGTCATTATCATTATCAATTGATACTAGCTATCAGTTGCTTGTTGGATGACACCACGTAAGCCATTAATATCAGTCCTAGACACTTTCCTACATTTTCATGTCATTATTAGCTATAAGGGAAAGAGATTCGCTATAAGGGAAAGAGATTCATCATTCAATTTCTTGAGGAAAAGGCATACAAAAAGGAGTGCCCTGACATCATTACATGTAAGAGTGTTGAAATCCGTACACGATATCAACAGGTCCCCAGGGATGTCTTCAATAGATTACCTTCCTGCACACACTAAAAGCCCACACCTGATAAACCACTTTATAGTAAATGTATTAAATCATAAACAAGAAGTTGTAGTTTCCATGTAAGCAGAGAGAAGTTTACTCCTGTATTTGTCCTGATATTTGTGCAACAGAACTTGAAGCATTTCTCTGGTTTAAACAACAGGTGGCACTGTCATTTCTACATTTTTTTCTGGCAGGAAACCTCTGCAGTTTGTAATTTCACCTTCCAGGGGGCATTCACAGTTTTTGGAGCCACCTCTGTTGACAGCATGTTCATATGTTCACGCATGATAAATGCTAAAGCAAGCAGGGACATGTTAGGATTTGTGTAAATATAGATCTCCTCCTAGTCCCCACCTTCCCTTTCCCCACACACTCATCCACACAAGGGCAGGAGTTATTTTCTTTAAGGAAACAACAGAGCAGAAAAAACACAGAAGGAAAACAGACTTCATCACATATGTTCTGATCTTCAAAGATCCTATACATATCCATCACCCATCCACCTCCAGTGTGCATAACAGAGGATACACATGGCACAAGGTCCCAGGGCACAGTTTAGGCAAACAACAGAAATATAAGATTGGGAAAGTTATTGTGTTTTCAATTCACATACTGAAAAAGAAAAGAAAAGTTCTACTGCCCAATTTTAGTAAGCACTGTCTTCACTCTTCCACCCCTAAAGAGCATGCTTAATATTTGAAAGGAACGAATAGGTATAGGAATTACATTTCCACAAGGAAAACACAGAATTCAAACCTGTTTTTCAAATATGTCAAGAAGACAGATTACATTTCATGTTTTTGGGGTGTGTGTGTGTGTGTGCGCGCTTTAAATACAAGGTAACTGCCATGTCAAGAATCTATCATTCAATACCTACGCTCATTTTTTCATTCACATGTGTAATTTTATCATGTAGCACCAGGTATTATATGATTTCTAGGCTGTAATGGAACAGTTATTAGCTTGATATATTACATTTATTTAATTTGAATTTGTGGGGTTTTTTTAATTAGGGTAATTTAATAATGTGAATCCAACCAATGCAGCAAGGATGAGATCAAAGAGGGCAAATCACAAACGTAAAGGGATTTGCTGGTTCTGAGACAGTCTTGTATGGGTGGCTGCAGAAGTGCTCAAAAACATTTGTGTAAAAGTGGATGAGTGGGTATGAGGAAAATGACACTGAAAATCACAGGCTGTGCTATGATGTGGTGTTTCCTATCATCAAATGTCCATAGTTTTGCTTTCGGAGAACAGGGTACTGGAAAATCCCACCAAGAAGCCTTTTCTAGTGTACATATACTATCTTTTCAATATATTTCATAAGTAGAAAAAAAAAGAAAAAGTAAGGGGTAAAATCAAAATATGTCACCTAGAATTCAAGGTATTGGAGAGGTTTGGCTTTCATTAGCAAGCAGTGTTAAGAGAAAGAATCTGTCCTAAGCGGCAAATTGTGGAATGCAGTCCCTATGACTTCCTGGTGATTAGGCTGCATTTGAGCTTTTAGGGGGAAGTGGGGTTTCACGAAGAGCATGAACACTGAACCAAGAGTTGTGGACTTAACCCAGACTCTAGCACTTACTGGATGGTTAACCCCATGAACATTATCAACCTCTCTAAACCCTAGTTTCTTCATGTGACAAATGATAAAATAACAGATCCTTTGTAAAGCTAATGTGAATATTTCTTAAAATGATTATTTATTCATAGTCAGCATTTAATAAAAGTTAGTTTCAAGCCTTGTGGACTTTAGTAGATAATGCCTTTAAATTTCCTATTAAAATACAAATATACAGTAGAATCTAGTCACAGACTAAAAACTAAAGAGCAGATTTCAAATTCAACACTTTGAAGGAAACTTCCTTTTAAGTATATTACTGATAAAAGAGGATTCTCCCTTTTATCAACTAAATAACATTCTAAAAAATTTAATTGAGGTTAAGCATATATAACATAAAGTTGGCCGTTTTAACCATTTTTAAATTTTCAGTTCAATGGTATTAAGTATATTCACAATGTTGTGCAACCACCACCACTAGCCACGTATGGAACTTTTTCACCTTCCAAACTGAAACTCTGAACCCATTAAGCACAATTTCCCATTCCTTTCTCCCTACGAGCCCCAGAAACCTCCAATCAACTTTCTGTTTCCGTGAATCTGACTACTCTAGTTACCTCATCTAAGCAGAATCATATAATGCTTGTCCTTTAGTGTCTGGCTTATTTCACTTAGTATAAAGTCTTCAAGGTTTTCCCATTTTGTAGCCTGTGTCAGAATTGCCTTTTTTATGACTGAATTCAATTTATTTATTGTATGTATATATGTATGTGTGTATATATATATATATATATATATATATATATATATATATAATCTGTTTGAGTCCCTCCTTTCAATTTCTTTGGGTTTCTACCCCAAAAGCAGAATTATCAGATCATACAATAATTCTCATTTAATTTTTTGAGGTCTTAATCAGCATTTTGAAGTCTAAGATCCACAGCCCCAAGTATATCAAAGCTGGAATACTGAGCTGGACATGACCAGACTGAGCCTATCTGTGGCAGACATAGACTAGAAACAAAAGCATCAACCTAGGATCTATAAACAATCAGCACAGTTCAAAGGAAAGGAAATATCATGCTAACACTGTAGAAAAAACCACATGTTTCAAAACATTTCAACAGAGAAAATGTAAGAAATCCTGGTAGTGAGACAGAAGGAGGCAGAGCCTCTATGGAAAAGGGACAGGGATAGGCTGAGGTGAAGGCAGAGTGAGGGCACATAGTGAAAGAAGGTGAAAGAAGGAAAGCAAGACAGAGGATGGAAGTAAGGGGAAGGACAGAGTAGAGCACAAAGAAACTAGAATTACATTAATGGGAATAAAGCAGACATTGGAAGAAATAATTGGAGAACACTGAAGCATGGTATGACCATTTGAGCCATAGTGCCTTATGGTTCTAATATTAAGAATGGTGGGGTGGTAGGGGTTCTAGTCCTTTGTCTGTAGTTCTGTCCATAGTTAAGCTTTTATATATACAATTATTAACATGACTTTAATTCAAGTGTCTTTCCAAAGATTTTTTCTTTCTTTCTTTAAGAGAAAGGGAGAAGGAGAAAGAGGGAGAGGAGAGAGAGAGAGAGAGAGAGAGAAAATCAATTTTTTTCATCTGGCCTTTGCTTCCCTGATACTTAGTTGTGTATATGGGGTGCTGTGGTTTGAACCCAGGTCCTTGCGCATGCCAGGTAAGCAATAACCTCTGAGCCACTGCTCGGGCCCTTTTCCAAAGATTTTCTGCTCACTTAGAACAAAAAAAACCAGATGTCAGAATATGAACATTTTAAGGCTACTGATACACACTGTTAATTTGTTAAGCAAAGCGTATCAGCAAGATATGAGACTATCAGCACTGACATCATTAATTTTTAAAATTTTGAAAGAATCTCAAATTTAAGAGAATTGTAAGAATAATATAGCTTACTTTTTATTAACAATTTCAAAATTAGTTGCCAACATGATAGTTCATCACCTCCAAACATCATATTTCTACATATAATGATAGTGTCCTATGAAACAACCATAAAAATAAGGAAATGAACACTGACACACTACTACCATCTAACACTTAGATGCTATCCAAGATACAACAACCATTCCATAGTGATCCTTTTTCACAGCAAGAAGATCTAGCTCAGATTCAAAGCTTATGTATCCTTGACTTTCATGAGCTTACTACCTTTAAAGAGGCCAGTTATTTCTATAAAGTACCTCAACTGGGGTTTGCTTGATGTTTCTTCATGACTAGATTCAGGTTATGCGTCTTGGGCAGGTACATCACAGTAATGATGCCATTTTCTCATTATACCCTATCAGGCAGTCCATGATTCTAATCAGTTTTATTACTGTTGCTATTAACTTTGATCTCTTGGGTAAGATGGTATCTGCCTGACTTCACCATGAAGTTATTCATTTTCTCTCTGTAATTAATCAGCATTTGAGGATTGAGGCTGTTACTTTGAGACAGCAAATGACTCCTTTCTCATCAAACTTAGATTCTGAGAATTGACAAATTCAGAGTCAGTATATATTCACAAATTCCTATTATATTCAACAGGTTATAGTCTATTACTATCACTATTTTGATACTTGGATTGCCACAGATTTGCTAGGGCAGCCTCTTCAAACTGGCTCCCCTGTCCTTCCGGTATCATTTCATCTTTGAGTATTTTTCCTACTTTAAGTACTCTACATATAGAAATCAGTCATTTCTACAAGCAGCACTCTTTTTTTTTTTTAAAGAGAGAATCAATTTTATTTAGTTTTTCATATGGCTTTCAGTGCTCTGAGACTTCTTTGTGTACATGGTGCTGGGGTATGAACTTGTGTACTTGAGCACGCCAGGCAAGTGCCATAACCACTGAGCCACCACTCCAGCCTAAGAAGCACTTTTAAGAACACTATTTAGAAACCAAAGTTTAGGACTAGGTATGCACTAAATAGATATCACTGATCTCAGCCCTTCTCAGTGGCCAGAGTGAAGAAAAACATTTACATCTATGTTTATTTCTGTACATCTCTTTCCCTCTACAGAATACCATGGGTTTGTGCCAGTATCTCCAATGAGCAGGGTTAATTCTAGTTTCTTCCCATTCCCAAACAAGCCACATCTCTGTCACCCTCTCCTGTTCAACTCCAACGTGAACCCATGAATGTTCTCACTTTCCCCCAGTTTTGACAACCAGTTCTGGGTTATTGCAGCTCCTCTCTTGCCCAGGATTCCCCACTCCCAAAAGCGTCCTTATTTGCCCTGCTTCATGCAATAACTTTTGGAGTGAACTATGGAGAACCATAAGAACAAAAGGCAGCATCAATCCTATATATGCACTTGAATATTTTACAACTTTGCCATTACATTTGTGAAAAAACTGTGCTTCAAATATGCTTTGCCAATTTACTTATATGGATTGTACCAATTTCTTACGATTAGTTTATGGTCCTGTGTGGTAAAGGTATTAATTCTTTGCAAGTCATTTCTTGATATCTTTGGTTCTTAATTTACTTTACTTTTAAATTATAAGCCTTTCATTTTATTGATTTAGAAAGCCTGAACCCTTTGCTGCCTTTCTACTGCCTTTAAGCCCTATTCTTTTTCTTAGCTTTTGGCATTTATCTATCACTTTCTGCTGCAGTGACTCAATCTGGGAGGATTTTAGGCACCTCCCACCACCACCATTTGACAACACCTGCAGACCTTTTTCATTGTGCTGATCGGGTGAAGAAGCATGATTGGCATCTAGAAGCAGAGGCCAGGGATGTTGCCAAACATCCTACAATGCATGGTGACTGCCCCATAACAAAGATTTATTCAGTCAAAAATGTCAGTATTGCCAAAGCCTGCTCTAAAGTTTCTGAAGTAATTTATATTTATTCTTTTGATATCTTCTAAAATAAGATACTGGAGAATAAAAGGTTAAAAAAAGAAATATCGTTAACATAGACATCAGCTTTCACTATATCCTAGGTTTGATTTACTAATATTGGTCATAAAAACGCAACATAAAGTGACTCAGCTGACCCATAAAATTGTAAGTCTGTGTTTGTCATGTTGCCAAAATTCATATCTAGATTATCTGGGTACATCTGCACATCTTAAATGCCAAAAAAGAAAACAATGAGTAAATTAATTTTGTCAAATACTTATAGAGCCAAAACCAGGGCATTAAAAAATAACTATGTAAACATATATAAATATACATAGCTAAATATTTTTTTAAAAATAAAGAACATTATAGGAACAAATCCTTGCTTTTTTGGAATTTAGGACTTTGAAAGAAAATACTTGTAGAGCAGAATCACGTGAAGAAATTTAACAAGCTATATTTGATATATTAGAAAGAAGATTTCAAAACATTTTTTTCTCCACACACTCAACATATATCTGATTGCCTATGGACTGTTACTGGCCTGCCAGAATAGTTTACAATCATTTTCACAAGTATTCAATTCTTAGAACCATGGGATTTCACAACCTCCTCCATCCAATCAGAGCATTGTCTCTTAGTGTCTTTATACCAGCTCCATCTGAACATAATCCCATCCTACTGACGGGTTTGACATCTGCTTTCTACCATCACTGCACAGGAATACAGCTAAGTGCTGAATCCAATAAGACTTAATCTACAGGCGAACAGCCAAACATACACACACAAAAATCCACCCTGCCTTCCTTTTTCAGCACAATATCTTTTAAGAAGTACCAGAGGCTCTTGGAACCTGTGTTTTTCAGTGAGAGGCTACTAAACATGCTAGAGAGGCTTCTTGAGGTCTAGGTTCCCTATTGTGCAGTGGGAATGGACACAAGGAAGAGAACTCTTTTTGGTCTATTTTGGTTTCAAATGCCAATGTATTCTGTAAATGTTGGTTCCATTCCTATAAGCACATTTGAAATATCAGCCAGTCCATTTCAAATGTTTTAGTTTTCTTCCCAACCCATTACAAGAAAGGAGTCTTTTAGAAAGATAAAATAATATTATTTGTTGAATCACAGCAATAATTGTAAAAGTAGCTAACACTTATTGAGGGCTTACTATGTGCTTGATAATACTTTAAATGCTTTACATGTGTTATTTCACATAATCCTATGACAACCTACAAAGTGGAAACTGTTATTATTATTATTAGTTCCATTTCATAAAGAAAGAAACTGAAGTCTAGGGGTTTGAATAATGCTTTATAGGTCAGAACCAGGACTGAAATCAGAAAGCCTGATTATGGGGGGAAAAAAGAAACACCACTCTGATTCCCATCCTTTCCAAAATATTATGGTTTCTTTCCGGTTATATTTTTATGCTTAAAGAACTGTTACTTTTAATGAGGAAGAAAATGAAAAATCATATCAACTTTTATATAACTTGAGTTACAGCACTAAACCCATAAAACCTTCTTTACCAGGTCTGACTGCATTACCACAGTCCAGACTCAAATTTACACAGTTTCCAGTGCAAATCCTTACAGGCTTATAGAGGTCAATGACAAATTTGACCACATAAATAAAAGCTAAATGGAACATCATGGAAAACCATCCTCAATGCAAGTAACAGAAATATGTGAATATCACGAGGTGGTTACCAACTTACCTAGGAAAAATAAATGCAGTATATCTGGCCAACCTCTGATGGAACCTCTCCTTCTCCCACTGTTCCTCTCTCCACCTTAGACATAATTCAGGAGGACCCCTTCTGCTGCTTCCCTGAACCCACAGAGTTCAAGGAAGAGGAGCTTTGCAACCTCATAACATGGATTCAGAATTCCACCATGTCTTTCGTTTTGGTACAAAATATAATTCTACCATATTTAGAAATGCTTAGGGCTGGGGGTGTTGCTCAGTGCTTAGCTTGTGTGAGACCCTGGTCCAGCACTTATAAAACTTCTTGGAGTTAGTGTTCCTATGGTGGGGCTTGCATGTTCTGATTCCTCATCACCTACACCGTCCTCAGAGACTCTGCCATGGTGCAGTCTCTGGTCAACAAACAGAAGACTGAACTGAAGGACATACACTTTGATTCCTCCAACCTCAAAAATATCTGCCCAGCAATCCATCCATCCATCCATCCACCCAATCTAGTATAAAGAGCTGTCACACAGATTTGAGGAAAGGAAGAGGTCTAGGAGATGTTTTTGAGAAAATTCACCTATCCATCATTATATTATTGATCAGCCTCCACACTCTCTGATGTAGTAATTAATCACTCCATTGATGAAAAGCCATCTCCATTTTACAATTTTATTGCTTTTTCAACAACACAGGCAAAAATTTCACAGATCAAGTTTTTTCTTTGTGCATTGTTATTTATTTTTCAGCAAATCAAAAGCCACTCAAATGGAAAAATGAACTGTGCATGTCAATGAGATACTAAGGATAAGGTATCAAAGCCTCACTTTGTAAGTGCTATGTTATTTCCACATTCTGTCTGTAACCTTTTTGAAGATTTGATTCCTGAGGAGTACCCCAGATTGTTTCATAATCAGGGTTTCCCACTATTGGGTTTTGAAGGACACTAAAAGCCATAATCATGGACTCCAGCAACAACTGAGAGCAAAACTAATGAATGCAGCTGAAGATTGGCAGGCCTTTTGTTAAATAAATAAACTAAGGAACAGAAGAACTGAAATTCATTGTCATTATTGAGATGATACATCACTCTGCCTAAAGCATCAGCTCCTCTGGAGAAGCTGTGACCTCTTTGCATGAGTCAATGTGGGCTAAAATAGTTTTTAAATCAAGCTGGCTTTCAAATATTAAAATGCACATATCACAGAGAAATTCTTTCACAAGCATTTATGTACAAAGATGTTCATTACAGAAGTATTTGTTACAGTGAAAAACGAGAGAACAATGTCTCCATCAGAGAACAGTTGCATGAACTATAACGTACAGTGAAGGGGTTCACAACCTGGTTCAGGAGTCGCACAGCCTTGGTTAACATCCTGACTCTGCCACATACAAACTGTGGGCAAGCTACATAATATAAAACCTTAGTTTCCTCATCTGTATTTTAAGGGTTCAGTATAATGCCTCACACATAATAAAAGCTTATTAAATACTAATAATTACTATTAAGCTACATTATTATTATGTTACATATATGGACATTTAAAGAGAGAGGTCCTTAAAATCAGCAATCAGAAAACAGAAGATTAAATAATATAGTAAGCTACAGCTGGTGAATTCAGTGTCTTGTTAGATTAAGAATTCAAAGATATGATATAGAATATTTAATGTGTAAATTGACCAAGTGAAATTGCTCGAACCACTTCCTTTCTTCTACCTCACCATTTTACTAGAAAAGTATCATTCGCTGTCATTTTCCGAAGTCATCACTACTTTAAGTTCATCAAAGATAATACTTTTTCCCCTCCAGTGTACAAGATGATGCTGAACATGAGTACGTGCACTGAAAAGGCTCTGTCCCTTTAATCCAAATTTCCACTAAATATAGAGATACCTCTATATAAACTGAAAGAAGAACTGGTGACTGTGAGAATGAATTGCTGGAACTGACTGAATCACAAAAAGAATCATGTTAGGTCAAAGAGCCTGTAACTTAGAAAATGCCAGCTAAGTCCTGTACGTTCTGCTGTTCTGTACCACAAAGGAGACACAGACAAAAATTTCTAAGAATCAGTGCACTCAGAGAAAGAAGAACACCACCTTCAACTTTTGCAATATACCATCTTGATAAAGACAGTAGGTATAATCTCTCTCTTCTGCCATCTGAGTGGATTTCTGATAGGTAAATTGACAGAGAGAGTGAAAGAGATAGAGACAGAGATGAACATGGAGATGGACCTAGTAATGTTACTGAGAGGGAGCAACAGAATTTTCAAAGCCCTCAGGAGTCACATGCGAAAGTCCCAAGTATTCTATAGGAAACCCTGTCCCAGAAAGGTGTATCTTTTCTCTGAACATCTACACATAGTCCTTTCTCTAATCTTCTCTAAGTCCTGAGGAAGACAGTGTAAAGAACTCTTGGATCTCATTTAAACTAATGCCTTAAAAATACCCATTCATCTAGAGAAATACATAGTTTAATCACAGAGCCTTGAAACACACACTCAGCTAAACAAAATTATAGTTTTTCTCTTTGTCTTTGGGTTTTTTGATTGTTGTTGTTTGTTTTCTTGCATATATCTTTACTAATCTTATAGATAAAAAAAATCAGAATTCTGTAGGGCTTGCAAAATTAGGTAGCTACTTAGATCTCTACAATCATATTCAAGTTAGCCAGTCACCTACGTAATCTAAAAAGAATCATAAAATAAGTCTATGGTTGCAAACCTGTTGTATGATTCATAAACAAATACAAACACACATATTATTTCTTGTTTACTGCTTACCATTGATTACAGAGCTCTAAGAAGCCTTACTTACATAGTGACTATGGTTTTCTTCCCCCCCCCCAGTGGAACCTTTATATCAAATAATGCTACATAAACCCAAAAATTCAGAATTCCAAAATATAAGTGACATGATGTGGAAGAAGCAAGAAGGCTGTGCT
This sequence comes from Aplodontia rufa, assembly GCA_004027875.1. Lineage (NCBI taxonomy): Eukaryota > Metazoa > Chordata > Mammalia > Rodentia > Aplodontiidae > Aplodontia > Aplodontia rufa. The sequence goes on along the minus strand of PVKS010001613.1, from coordinate 103,831 downwards.
CTGGGTATGTGTTTTGAGTGAGGATGCATGGGCAGGTCTTTGTATGAGTGGGGGAGGGGGTAGGGCTGCTTCCCAGAATATTTTTGAAAATCACTGATGCAGTTACTATAAGCTCCTTATTCCCAGAAAGAACTAAATGTGGAATCACCTGCCAGGTAGACAACTTTCTTATATATAAAATGAGGATTTAGATCAGATTTTTCTTCTATATGCTTCTAGCAATAATGTATTATGGCTTCATTATCTACGTTCCTCATAGAAACTCACAAAAGCAAGGAAGATCATTGGTATGATAATCATCATCATAGACCATACTAAACAATCTCAGTAGCAAATTATTTGCCAAGAAAAGAGAGAGTAAGGGCTTAGTCACAGCAACTTCTGTAATCATATTTATGTGTTTATGAAATAGTAAACATTGAGATCAGAAACTGAGTGAAATATTAACTGGAAAAATCCATTATTGTAATAGAAATAATACTGACCTTAGAATATAAACATTTTTTCAGGTTAAAAAGAAGTTAAGTTTTGGAAGAAGCTGATTTCAAAGAGGCTTTACTGCTCTGAACATAAACTTAGGTTGTTTTCATTCTAGCTTCATTGCAGTCTGCAAAGACTGAACTGAAATCAGCCAATTTAATTCAGATACAATATTTAGGCTGCAGAAAGCAGAGTGGCAAACACCCTGCCTTTGTTTAAAATCTCTGAAACAAAAGGGATATTTCCTATAATAGCATAAATTACAGAGTCTCTAAAGTTATGCTGAAAGACCCTTTTCACCCTTACAGCAATGTGCAATTTTGTGGCTATAATTTTCTCAAACTGCTTAACAAAGCCTGCTTCTTTTATCAGAAAAAAATAATAAATAAAAAGCCAATAGCTCCATTAAAATGTTCAGTAACATTACTCTTCTTATCAGGCATGAAATATTAATAATTAACTGTTGGTCAGGCACAATGAGTGAGGCTCTTCTTCCTCAAGACATCTTTCTGTCAAGATGTCACTCAGAAACAACTTTTCAGCTTATGGGAAGGGGATATAATTCCCCACAGTCCTTCTTCATAACCATAAACACCATCAGAGTTGCAGTACCTGACATGATCAGATTATCCAACACCTAGTTAAATCGTTTCGCTCTGCCCTCCCCTGCATCCATCTCTTTCCCACAAACACAGTGATGATTGATAGCATCTGTCTTTCTGAGAATCACCAGCTACCAAGCTGCCTGTCCAGCACTGAAGGCTGTCCAAGTTGAAGAAGAAAGGGCATCCAGACAAAAAAGGACAAAGAGCTTACAGCTTATATCTAAATAATGGCATTTCCCTTAATTCACTGGACAGCTGGTTCTGTTCCTCAGCCTCTAAGCTAAAAGGGGATCATAAAGATCACTCCTTTGTATTAAAATGCTAGGAATCCAATGTGATCATATCTACCATGGACTCTCATGTCTTCTGTACTGATATTTGCTTTCTGTTCTTTTTAGAAAAAATGTACACAATAGTATGACCATAAAATTCACTTCTTCATTTTAAATGATTCAAGATCAGGTGAAAACAGAAAGCCAAAAAAGGTCACACATATCACAGCACAGTCCTTGATAGGAAAAAGTGTAGATTGGAAATTCATACAGATCTGGGAAGAGTCTTAGGCTCTACTTCTTACTAGCTATCTAATCGTAGGCAAATTAACCTCTTTGGGCTTTAGTTTTCTCATCTGAAAATAACAATAATGATAATAAATAATGATGCATACTTCAGAGGATCACTGAAAGCTGCATACTGTATCAGTTTATATTCATACAATGAAATATCTGAGGCAAGCTACCTATTAAAAAAAAAAGAGGTTCACTTAGGCATGGGTTCTGGTGAAGGCCCCCCCGCTTCAGCCATAGCACCTCATGGGAGATGGCAATAGCTAGAGCAGGTACTAGAGGAAGGATCACATATCAAAACAAGAAGGCAGAGAGGCTGGGTTCCCACAATCCCTTCTGAGGGCACACTCCAATGACCTAAAGACCTCCCACTAGACCCTGCCAAGTAAAGGTTCAATCAGTTCTCAAAATGCTGCACTGAGAACCCTACTCCCAACATGAAACATAAGGGACAAACCATAGCACATACTAAACATGCAACTGCCATATAACCTACTAATTACTTATCATTGATTCCAGAGAAATGAAACTTATAGTCCCATAAAATCTATACATGAATGTATAGAGCACCCTGATTTGTAATAGTCAAAAACTAGAAGCAACACAGATGTTCTCTAAAGGGCAAAGGTTAAACTGTGGTCCACCCATACTATGACTAACACTTAGCAATAAAAAGGATACATGGAGCAACCTTGATAAATCTCCAGAGAATTATGCTAAGTCAAAACAATAAATCTCAAACCGTGCTGTACTTTTTATTTACCTGGCATACTCAAAAAGACAAATTTATAGAAATGAAGTATGGACTAGTGGTTTAAAGGATTAAAAAGGGATTGGAATGGGTGTAACTAGGGCAACATGAGGAATCTTGTGGTGACAGAAATGTCTATTTCTTAGCTGTATCAAGGTTGAGGTTCTGGTTGTGATAATATACTGCAGTCTTGCAATATATTACCATTGGGTCTTGGGATGTAGTGCAATAGTAGAGTGTATAATTGTCATGATGAGGCCCTGGGTTTGATCTCCAGCACAGGATTTTTTAAAAAGTTGCCATTTTTAGGAAACTAGATAAAGACAGATCTTTCTGTTTTACTTCTTACAACAGCATGTGAATCTGTAATTTTCTCAAAATAAAAGGCTTTACTTCAAAGTAATAAAAAATAATCTGTACTTCAAAAGATCACAGCAACAATTAAATAATATTTGGAATTAAGCAATAACTAAATAATTACTAAACATGAAAAATCACAAGACAGTCAGTTCTTGGCAATAACAGAGGCTCACTAGATGTTCTTTTGTTTTTTAAACTCTAAGAATATGTACATAGAAGGAATGTGTTTTCGTCAATTTTTGGTGGTGGATCAAATGAAAATGTACTCTACAAAAATGATATGGTCAAAATATAAACATTACATTTAGTGTTTGTGGAAATCTGCACTTCGGAGAAAATGTGTATCAGTTCACACTACACAGCATGGTGTTGAGGTTTGGATCTGAAATTTCCCTCAAAGGCTTGGGTGTTAGTCAGGAACACTATTAGGGCATGATGCCTAGCTGGAGGAAGTATGTCTTTGGGGAGAACCTCTGGAGGGTTTATTTTGTCCTTAGCCTCTCCCTCCCTGTCACCTCCCTCTCTCTCCATCCATCTACCATGAGGTAAGCAGCTTTCTTCTGCCATGCTTTTCTGCCAAGTTGCTCTCCTCATTATAGATCCAGAAACAATGAAGTCAGTCGACCACAGACTGACACCTCTGAAACCATAAACCAAAATAAATCTTTCCTCCTTTATGCTGTTTGCTTAGGTATTACATCACAGTAACAGGAAGCCAGCTAAAATACAGGGCAAAACTATGCAATTCAGATGCCACCAATTTTCATCCTCAAAAAATGTGAATTAGTAGAACAGGATGCAAAGATTATGATCCAGTTAGCCAAGAGCCACAGTTGAGAATCAAGGCCAAAAATCAAGACAATGAAGAAAAAAAATGAAATGGGTAAAACCTGGTCTTACGTGTTCAAAATTCAGACCCAGTTAACAAAGGAAGTCTTACTTATGAAGATTCAAAGAACTGGAGAGCAGGCCATCTGTGTGACAAGGCCTGCAGAAAAGGGGAAGGTGGCCCGGGATCTGGGTATCTGGCTAGATAGGGTTGGGCAATGAAGGAGAAAAGTGGGTGCATTACATAGTGCTGTTGAACTGTGTGCAGAACTATTGGCTGCAGCATGATTTTGACCTTTTGAAGGAACGTGGCAACCCTTAGTATTGATACTGCAGAATAATCCCACATTTCCCAGAGATCCATATCTAGCTGCCTGATCCATGCTGCATGATTTACCCTTCACAAACCTCCTGTTACTCCACGAGTGAGGGAAGAGACATGACACTACACTACACACACACACACACACTTACCAAAATATATAGAGTATGCAGCATCATAATGTTTTGGCCTTAAAAATAAAATCAGAAGCAATATCCCTGGCAGAGCAAATACCCATCACTTTTCCAGGTCACTGCCTGGAAATAATAATCAGGTGGCCCTGTTTAAATTATTCAATTCTAAATTAGGGCCTGAAAAAACTCACATACTGTCCAAATCTTTTTCACACAAAAATTAATAGAGTAAATGTATCTTTCTTTTAATGATCAAAACCTGGAAATTTGCTACATTAGACTCCTAGTCCTTTGCCATGTGTTTGAGGAACATATGCTTTCAGAATGGCATCTACTATATGAATGCCATCTTGTTACAAGCCTTCCAGCTAGACATGTTCCCTGCAAGCTGCTGTTTCTGACTTAAAGTAAATGGAAGGGAAAGAGGGTCAAAGCTCCCCCAGCACAGTTCCTAAGATGCCTCTGTGCCACTCACTAAATGAGCCCTTTGACTGACTCCAACAGCAGGCTAGGACTGTCATTCCATGAGGTAAGCTACTGGCAGACAGATGCATCTCAACCACATTAATTGGAACCTCTTGTCACAGGATAGCAGCATTTCAATTTCTCTATGGATGCTCATGTGCTACACATGGTATCTGGCAGGTGTAAGAATCTCATCTCTGATTGCCTATATACCCAATCTATTTTCTTTCCCTATTTTCTTACTGCAAGCAATTATGGCTGAAAATCAGTTTGCAAACTGTGCTCATCCATATTCAGTTCTTTCCACTTCAGGCAAATCTTGCCCAGAAAAAAAAAATAAAAAGAGACAGCTTTGAGATATTCACATTTGTTCCTATATTTTGATCCTCTGATTGTCCAAATGTTTGCTTGCTGATAACATACAACTTGCTCCATGTCAAAATATATATTCAATAGACACAGCTCCAAACAACTAAAGCATATATGTAAAGTGAAACAAAAGTTTCGATACATCAGACTCATAGATAAGAGAAGCCTGAATTAGCAGAAAGTGCAATGCTAGAGCATTTAAAAATAATGTTGAAGAAAACAAAAAGATTTAAGAAGCAGTACCTGGGACTAACACCAATAAGACAAGATTAAGACAGGGTTAAAGAGGAGATATGGCTTTCTCACTGATGCTGCTGGAACTATTTCTAGAACTATAATAAAACATCGGGTCTGCCAATTAGCTTCTGAGGTCTTAGTTGAGAAATTGTTAAAAAAAAATCACAAGTCAAGAACTAGAAATTTGAGATTTCTCACAATCAGATTTTTAGATGAAAGTTGTTTTAAGACTGCGACTAAGTGGTTCACAAGATTATTATTGCTGGGCTGGTGCAATGGCTCAGTAGTTATGGTACTTGCCTGGCATGCAGGGGGACACAGGTTCAAACCCCTGCACCACGTACTCAATGAAGTGTTGGAGCAACAAAAGCCACATGAAAAACTAAATAAAACTGATTGTCTCTTTCTCTCTCTCTCTCTTTCACTGTTCCTCTCTCTCTCTTAAAAAGATTATTTTTTTCCCAAAGCAATTCTTTTTTTTTTTTAAAGAGAGAGAGACAGTGAGAGACAAAGAGAGAAACAATTTTTATTTAGTTTTTCATGTGACCCTTGTTGTTCTGCAACTTTGTTGTGTATGTGGTGCAGCCCCTCTGGAAACCAGTGTGGAGAATCCTCAAAAAAAAAATAGGGATGAACCCACCATATTATCATGCTATTCCTTTCCTGACTATTTTTCCAGGGGATTTAGAATCAGCACATTACAGTGACACAGTGAAATCGATATTCATAGCAGCTCAATTTACAATAGCTAAGTTATGGAAACAACCCAGATGTCCCTCACTGGATGAATGGATCCAAAAACTGTGGTACATATATACCATGAAGTTTGACTCAGCAATTAGAAACAAAGATATTGCAGCCTTTGAAAGTAAATGGATGGCTATGGAAGAAATTATGCTGAGTGAAATCAGCATAACCCAGAGAACCAAGGGTCAAATGTCTTCACTCATCTGTGGAGGCTGGAACTAGACCCTGGCCATTGAGAAAGGAGGTCTATTATCATGTTTTAAATCCAGATAAGGTATAATGTCATACAACCTAAGGCATTTATAGAGATGTATTGGGCAAGAGGTAGGGGGATGGATAAGGGTGAGTAATTTGGAAGGTTTTGAGAGTAAATCTAATTTTCAGAATTTATATATATATATATATATATATATATAATTTCATTAGGAGCTTGTTTGATTGTTCAACAAATAAATTTCTGAATAAAATATAAAAAGATTATTATTGCTTTTCTTTTAATCAAAATCCAAAAGGTTCAAAAAGATGACTCTTTCCTGGTAATCTCCATTTCCAGAGGCATCCAATTTTATCATTTCTTGGATTTTTATTTTCTGCACATACAAGAAAATGTTTCAGTACTCCTTTCTGCCGTTGTCTTCTTCCTCCTCCTCCTCCTTCTCTTATTTTTCTTCTTCTTCTCTTTTTTTTTTAACAAAAATAACCATATACTACACATTATCTTTTTATTTTCTCTGTACTCTTAACAATATGACTTAGTGTTAATTTCACATGAGAACATAGTTTCCTCACTCTTTTTGTACGGGTTCATAGTATTCCACTGAATGGACATAGCATCATTTATAAAATTAGTCCCCTATAGATGGACATTTAAGTTATCTCCATTCTTTTTCTATAAGAAAATAAGATTACAGTAAATAGTCTTGTATATTTATCACTTCATGCATTTGCAAAAATATTTGTAGGATAAATTTCTATAAATAAATTGCTGTGTCAAAGGGTATATCTATTTATAATTTTGAGGGATACTGTCTTTATACACATACATACTCATACTCATACATATCTATACCTATATGGTACCCACTTCCCTATAACACAGGGTACCATTAAACATTTTGGTTTTTGCCAAGTCAATAGGAAAAGGTCACATTTTAGTAGTGTTTTCATTTGCACTGCTTTTATTTTATTGAATTGAGGATATTTTCATTTGTGTCCCAGGAGGCTAATCCCTGAGGTCAGCTCACAGGGTTTCCTTGCCTGGTAGCTTCTGAGAGACACCAGTAGGAGATTCAAAGGTGGGAGGAGGGAGGTCAAGGTATTTCCTTCCCATTTCTGACTTTTTTCAATGCTTCTTTCTCACAGTGGCAACATCCTTCCATGATTACAGTCACTCTGTCCTCTCTTGCTCCAATTCTCAATGAGTTCAATAACACCATTTTTTGTCTTTAGGGCTGTAATTCCTGGACTTCTACTGGCTTCCTGAACTTGCTGGTCTTGAAGTGTCATACCATACCTTCTTTGTTCCCTGAATCCAGTCCTGCCCCTACAAGTTATCCTTCATTTACATCTCTTGACTTGTAGGAGAATGTTTGCTATTGTTTTGCTTTGCTGAGACACTAACATACCATATTTCTTGCCTATTTTTCTATTTGGTTGTTGATCTTTTCATGTTGATTTATAACTAAAGGAGTTCATTATTATTCATTAGAGAAAGAGTTGGCAAACTTCTGTAAAAGGCCAGACAGTAAATATTTCTGGATTTATGGGCCAAAAGATTTCTATTGCAACTACTCAATTCTGCCATCACTGAGTGAAAGCAGCCACAAACAATATGCAAAAGAATGAGTGTGAATATGTTGTAATAAAACTTGATTTGCGAAAACACTCAGCAGGCTTGATTTGAGCTTTGGGTTGTAGCTTCCAACCTCTCTTCTAGGGAAGTTATTCTTTCTCTGTGATATAACCTGCAGATAATTTTCTCCCATTGTGGTTTTTAACATTTCTTAGACAAGTCTTCCCATGCAAAGTTTTAACATAGTAGAATGTATCTGATATTTATGGCTTCTAGTTTCTATGCCACACTTAGAGAATAGAGTTAATAAAACCAGTAGATACTCAAGGAAAAAATACTATACCCTAAGCAAACTCATTATCCCAGGTGTCTTCTTAATGAGAGCACCACTGAGCACTCTAAGACTTAATTAGTGAAAGCTGTCTCTTAAGTAAAACCTTCCATGGAAGAGGAAAGCATAAAACAGAGTCAGCACCTGGCTGCAGCACATGTTCCTGTTCCCAAGATATGCTAAGCATCCCTTAGGCCATTCGATTCTAGACCTTAAAAAACTTCTCTAAGGACTCTAGAAATCAGAAAAAAAAGTTTCCTACATCATATTCCTGTAAACATTCCAAGAATTTTCCATTCTATCAGGGCTTGCCCATCTCCAACATTTTTCCAATGTCAGTGATAGGGTGTTTCCACTTCAGACCTACCCTTTGATTCCTGCGTGATTCTGCCCAGAGTCTGAAGACGTTTAGGCTTAGTTTGTAGTGAATTTAGTTTTTGCTTTCTAGAAGTTAAAACCTTTATATGAAAGTTAAAATCTTTATATGAAAGTTAAAATATAAAGTTAAAATCTTTATATGAAAATTTTGTTCGGTAGAAACAGCAAAAGTAAAATATTACCAACTGAAATACCTGTTTTTTATATAAACTAGGTGAAGATTTAGCTGAAAGGAAATTGAGCATTCAATTCTTCACTGGGGGTTAACATTTTAAAGTCATAATAAGTATTGCTTACTTTCTTCTGCTACAGAAAAGCAGACACAGTTATAGCTGAAGGAACAAAACACAGACTATAGAAATTTGGAGGTTTCAGCATAGATTTGCATCTAAAGAATACAAATAGCAACAGGCAATAGCAATTTGAAATGTCTCACTTGAGAGCTGGAGCAGTGGCTCTGTGGTTCTGGCGCTTGCTTGGCATGCGCAAGTACACGGGTTCAAACCACAGCACCCACATACACAACCTAAGTGTCAGAGCAACGAAAAAGCTATGTGAAAAACTCAATAAAAATTGATTCTATCTCTCACTGTCCTTCTGTCTTAAAAAAAAAAAAAAAGAAATGTCTCACTTGAATTACGTATTTAAAAAAAAATCCTTGAAATTTTAGCAAGCTCCTCTGTCCATAGCAGAACAATTTTATTTCTATTTAGATGACCTTCTCTACACAGATGTGCATATGAAGATGTATATTTTATTTATATATTCTCCATATATAAACACAGATATACACAGATATAAACCTACCTCATCATTATATTGTCTTCAGAATTCATATTAGAAAATGTAGGGGTTGGAGTGGTTGCTCAGTGGTTACCCCAGCACCATGTATACAACAATATCTTGGAGCAAAGAGAGCCACATGAAAAACTAAAGAAAATTGATTCTTTCTCTATCTCTCTCTCACTCTCCCTCTCACTTTAAAAAAAATTAAATAGAGAATGTATATTCACCAAAAATAACATACAAAACTAGAGTGGTGAAGACAAATAGGGCTTTGTGGAAGAATAAACAGGGTTCTTTTACATATAATATACAATATACAATCTATGACAATCTCAGGCAGCCTTTGAAATGTGACCATGTTGCTGCTATGACTGTATTCCTCAAACTGACACTTACAATCTGGTCAGAGACTTCTTGTCTCCATTTATTAATTGATTCAATAAATTCTACGGAGCACCTAATTTGTAAGGAAGCCAAGTGGGATAAAAAGAGTATCAGTAACTGGTGACAGTGTAGTTGAGTAAAAGATAATTTATATGGAAGTAAAGAGAGGCAAACCATCAAAACAGAAGTACAATAGGAGTTTTCTCAATCGATTAGGTCATGTTGTAATGGAGGCAAGGTCAAGGTTCAGTTCTCTCTTTGCCAATTACTTTTTTTTTTAAAGAGAGAAAGGGACAGTAAGAGAGGGAGAAAGAGATAATCTATTTTTATTTAGTTTTTCAGGTGGCCTTCATTGCTCCGACATGCCATTGTGCACATGGTGCTGGGGTTCGTACCTGCATCCTCGTGCATGCCAGGCAAGCGCCACAACTGATGAGACATTGCTCTAGTCCCCAATTACTTTTATTATATTCAAAGACACAAGCTAGACCTGAGAGCCCACAACATGTTACCATTACATCAAAAGAGATATGAGGTGTGGGGGATACGGCTCAGTGGTACAGCTTGCCTGGCATGGATGAGGCCCTTGGTCCAATTCCCAGCACAATAGAAACAAAAATAAACAAATAAATCTGATATATGAGAAGAAACAAGTGCCTGAGCCTAAATTCATTCCAAGTACCAGCAAAGTAACTTAACATTAATTTAAGTGGCCACTGTCTCAGTATAAGTTATGGTTAATGTCCAATATGATCTGTGACTATCTAAAATTAAGACACTGGGCTGGGTAATATTACACTGAATTTATTCAGTCAACCTTGTGAGATTCCACAGTGAAAGTGTATTCACTTTTTAAATAAATGTACCCTAATGTATGGTTTACAGTTAATTTGGTGCTCTTTAGGATGTTTGCAGCACCATATTCTCAGCATACTATTATTAACATGCAAAGATTAAAATGGATTAATTGATTAGTGGATTTAATTAGCTTCAAGAGGAGGAATTAAAGAAACATAAAAACTTCCTAGAGAAAAGCTTCCTGGCATTTAAAGTCCACCATCCCAGCTTATTCATAAATCACCTCCTTCCGCTTCATGACCATAAATATAAGGATTGTTGCTGATGATCTTTTTCTTATACAAGTATGATCTTGGGCTTGGAATGGCACTGACCCAGTGTTTCATTTCTATCAAAAGAAACACCCCAATAAAACTGACACTGCCTTCTAAACACTGCCTTATGGTAGGAATTTGCTAAATTATTCAAAATCTAGCCCCCAAAGAGAAACACTACCTGTGTTTATTCACATTGGGATAAATCCTTCCAGTGTCAAGGTTCTCAGCTGGTGCATGTGTCAAACCTATAGATATAAACTTGGCTTCCCAGACCTCCTCAGGTCCAACAGACTGGAATGGGGGTGCACAGAGGAAGAGAAGCCAGTTCTTAGGGTTCCCTCTGTCCTAGCACAACCCCCAGAAAACAATATATACCTTCATCAAAATGACTTCTTTCATTTGAAAAATGGGTTTCATGTTAAAATATTTTGAAAACTCCTGTATTCTTCAATTCTTAAGCTCCTATGGAACTCTGAAATGTCGTGGTTTATACTTAACTGATTCTCCTGCATCTTAATATTTCCTGCTTAGAGTCTGTGTGAAAATCATATAAATTACTGCATAAATAACCAATAAGTGGAAGACAGATAGCTGTGCTTTTTCTACTTTTGAGTTATAATTGTTGAAGAAGTCCATGGTAGGATAAATACAGGAACATCTAACATCCTGAAGGTGGGAACAAACTCTTTAGAGTCCCTATAAAGATTTGATGTCCCTCATTCATTTACAGCAGTGTAGTTTTCAAAAAAAACAACATTAAATATCAAAAGACAAAATTCTGCAATTTTAAGACAACACCTTTCTAGAATTTCTGGTTATCTCATTTGGAGCAGAACTTTTCTATGAAAGGAGAGTACATATGCCTGGTGTCTGCCTATGTATGCATTCAAGTGTTGCTGGGGCCCTAAGCGTGCACAGAATAAGCCCCAAATTTGTCCAGCATGCAATTCAGCAATTATTCTACTCTCTAAATAAGGAATCCTAACGGTAGAGAAAACAAGCCATTCATACCCACAGTGGTGAAATATACTGCATATATGAGGGAAATAAAACATCATTTCTAGTTCTGGGAAAGAAACAGAGTGGTTATACCTTCATTCACAATGAATTCAGATGGAGTTACACCTAGCTCAATCTGGACAGGATCATTCTTTATATCAGAAAAAAGTACAACCAAATGCATACACTTTAATCTTAATTTATATGCCTAGACAAAACTACCAGTAAGAATAGCTGCTGTTTTCTGAGCTAACTTATGAGGTACTTTAGGCAAACACTTTCTCTAACACCCTCCACCTCCAGCCTGATTTTACTGTGTTCATATCACAGCTGAAGAAACTGGGTCCAAAAGAAATCTTTCTTAGGTCTCGTGACTGACAAATAACATTGAGAATATTACCCCTAAGTCCATGTGATTTCAATGTGTTCAGACTACAGAATGCTACAGGGTAAATTATCTCTACATTCTGGAATGCAGTTAGAAAGAAAATGGGTAATCACTTCCCTCTAAATTCTGACATTCTGTAGATCATCCACTGCATTTCTGGCCTTCCTCAGTGTTAATTAATAGTTATAATATGTTGCCCTGTATTTACAGGCATATAGTAAATATTATGACAATGGGAAAAATTAAGATAAGAAACAAATAAATATGACAAGAAAAAATGTTGGGTAGAGGAAAATCTAAAGGGAATTTACTAGAATATAAAATACAATATAATATATAAGGAGGCTGAGGTAGGAGGACTGAAAGTTCTAGGCCCAGGGTTCAGCAACTTAGTGAGGCCCATCTAAATTAAAGAATAAAAAAGGATTGATGATATAGCTCAGTGGTAGCGTTTGTGTAGTATGCACAAGGCACTGGGTTCAATCCCTAGCACTACATTTAAAAAAAATTAAAAAATAAACATATACTGTGCTCACTTTTTTTCCATACACTAAAATTAGAATGATTCAGAGAAGATTAACATGGCCCCTCTGCAAGGAGGTTTTTCAAACTTACAAAGTAGTCAACATTGTTGTTACAGATAGAAGCAAGAAGCACTGATATGCTGTTGCACATGAGGATGATTACAGATAACAATAAGGAACTGTAAATTTCAAAAAGCTAAAAGAAAGTATATTGAAAGTTTTCACCCTAAAAAGGATTAGATGTTCAAGGAGATAAATGTATAATCTCATTTAAATATTATACAATACATACATGTATTAAAACACCACATTACCCATTTAAAATGCACAATTTTAAGTATCAGTTAAAAATATTCCAACTGTCTATAAATTTCTAACTGTAAATTAAGCAATGAAGAGCCTGGCAGCTTCGGTTGATGCCCACTTCAAACCATAAAATATTCTATAGTTATTGAATTTTTGTTTTTTGTGAGCAAAGCTCAATTATCTACCCATATTAAATGATTTAACATTATCATTGAGCCAATTCTATTACAGGCATGTAATGTCTTTTTGTTTGTTTGTTTGTTTTAGAGAGAGGGACAGTGAGAGAGACAGAGAAATAGAGAAACAACTTTATTTAGTTTTTCACATGGCCTTTGTTGCTCCAACACTTAGTTGTATACGTGGTGCTGGGGTTTGAACCCGGGTCCTCATGCTTGCCAGGCAAGCGCCAAAACCGCTGAGCCACTGCTCCAATCCTGCATGTAATGTCTTAAGTTGAAATGTGTTTCCTATCCCTCAAGAAGAAACCAAAGCTGTATTCATCCTTCATTTATTTATGCTGTTTCCTCTGCACAGAAGCCCTTTCCTCCGTTTTCTGTCATCTCTTCCTTCACCTTTAAGACTGAACCCCAAACTCAGTTCTTTCTTTCCTTTTTTATATATATTTTTATTAGTGCATTGTAGTTTTACATAATGTTGGGATGAGTTGTCACATATTCCTAGGTGCACACAATTCAGCAATACAATTTGTTCAATATCCCTACCACCACCACATCCCTCTACCTCCCTCCTCCCATCCCCTGATCCCTTGCCTTTCTTTTGGGTCCTATATTGTTCCTAAAAACCCCAAATACGGTGACATAATTCTTACATCTATGAAGAACATTTTTAAAAATATATGGCTATAGTGTATACAGTGAGATTTATAACTGCTTGGAATGTGCCTTGCTTTATTTCAGTTCCAACATTTCACCTTCTCCTCCCTTCCTATCATCCCTTGTTATTCTTCAAAATATTTGACAATGGGATTAAACATTTTCTCTTTTGTACAGGTATGCAGCATAGCTTGTTCAAATATCTTATGAAGTACCTTGCAACTGTATCTCATCAATATTAACATTTTGCATTTTTGTTCTATGGATCTAATACATGCCAATTCAATTCTTAAAAGTCCTCCTGAACTCCATTCCATCCCCAGGAACTCTGTTTACCTTTTTCAAGGTTTACCACCTATTTTCCCTGGCATCCATTTTACTGGATTAAGTTCTTTGAGGCTATCTCCAGGGCTCTGATCAATGCCTGCTCTATTAACAAATTGTTCTCTGGGATAAATGAAAAATGTCATGAACCAAATGATCTAAAGAAAATTTCCAAAATGCACTGGAAAGCTTTTTATTTTTCCATCATTCTCACTACTTCTTTATTCCTATCCTTAACTACATATAAATAAATACATGCTTACACATGCACACAAGTATGCATACACACGCACCCCATTCATTTAGTCTAGTCTATGGAGTAACTGCCTCCACTATCTTTAATGTAAAGAAGAAAAGGAGAATTCAAAAATTTAAGATTTCCTGATAATCCACAAATTTGCATAATACACCAGTCTCACCATGCATTATGGCCATCTGATTAAACAAATATTGCCTAGGCACATACTATTAATGTGAAGCACTAAAAGTAAAATTTTAGACACTCATGTATTCTACATACAAAATGCTTGAATACACCCAGAGATAGTCAGAAAGTTCCAGAAGAGAAAAATTAAGCACTGCACATATTTAAACTATATTTTAGGACAGGATCAACATTACAAAAATGACAATTATTTTAATTAGGGGGATGGCCTGAAAAATAGGGTCTAACTTAATAGGATACATGTGTGGTTCTCAGTCTTCAGACATATAATAGGACAAAAAATAAACACACATATTCTCCTGCAGGGCACAGGTTTCTGGGGGAAAATCAGGGCTGACTTAGAGTGCGATACTAGATGATAATTTGATAAATGCTGTTTACCTTTAAAATGTGATTAAATAGCATTTATAATGAACATGCTTAGAAAATGATGAGTAATGTATCATATGTGCAGTAAAGGATAATAGAAAGTGTCTGCGAGAGTAGCTTTTCCCTGGCACTGGCCCAAAGCCATTGCAGTGTGTTTTCCTATTTCTGATGAACACTGTTAGAACTCTGCCCGGGGCAAAAAAAACCAGTGCAAAGTGGACTGAAGAAAGATGTCCCCAACAATTTGCAAGTCCTCCAGGTGAAGGCAAACCAGTTTGAAGAGTCATTTAG
Organism: Aplodontia rufa; assembly: GCA_004027875.1. NCBI lineage: Eukaryota > Metazoa > Chordata > Mammalia > Rodentia > Aplodontiidae > Aplodontia > Aplodontia rufa. The sequence continues at coordinate 88,702 of PVKS010001613.1, read as the reverse complement.
GAACCGTCAACATTAACTATTAAGGATGCAATTTTCTTAGATGGTTCCTGATGAGATAATAAAGTCCTTCTTGGTGCAGTATGCTTTTTCCCCAGACTTCAAAGAGTTCCTTTTGCAACCTCAAATAGAAGTCCAAAACTTCTATTTTAAAAATAGAAGGAAAACATTCCACGAAATAGCATACAAATTTTCTTGTAATTCAAATAGTATCATAAATAACTAAATACAAACAATCTGGGCTGATTCACAGTATTATTTCTAAATTAAGATGAGTTTATTGTGAAAAAAAGGCACTACACTTGGGTTTGGTTCTTAGCACAAATTATGACGCATGGTCCAATTTATAGGAAATAAGGAAGTCCATGTTCATACATACTGACCTATCGTTGGATGAGAACACTGGTGTCCTTATTTCAGCAAAAATTAGGACTCCATATAAAACTTTAATATTATAGGATGTCTACTTTATCTTCAGAGAAATGCACATAAGTCAGTTGACGATGCCAGTATAAAGAACCTCATGTAAATGGGTGGGAGAGAGCCAAAATTTGTAGGTGCATAAAAACAGAGCTAATTAGAGAAAAGTGGAGCTCTGTCTCATGCTTGACAGATGCTAGAGGTCACAGGTCACTGAGAACAAAAGACATGCAAACTAATTTCCAGCCCTCTTCATAGGAAATAATTTATGAAGAATTCTCTACTCTGATCAAAGTCACAGAAGAGGTAACGAGGTACCATACATACATGTATACAATAAATGAGGTCAATAAATGTCTGGTAAAAATACTTTGAAAAGCTGAAGATTGCTTAAATATGATAAGGATAATTTAGTAAAATTCAATAGCAAATATAATGCAAAGTTGTAAAATGTTAAAGCCATTTTTATTAAAATGAGAAGCTTCACAAGGGCAACTATGGTTAACTTTTTTAAAATACTGATTTGATGGTTCTGCCTGTTATAAGAGAAGAAATTACTTAACAATATTTATGAGATACATATATGTATATATACATATATGTGGAACATCTTCATTTGTAGATAAGATTATATACTTTGAAAATCCAACTCCAATAAAAATACTAAAACTAATAAATTTATGCAGATGAATAGATGAAACTATACAAAAATCACTATTTTTATACTGAAAATAAATAGCTAACAATTCAAATGAAAAACACTTCATAAAAGGTAGCAGTATATGAATAGGATAAATTTAATAAAAATATAAACTCAACATAAAAAAATTAGAAATTATTGAAGAACAAAAAAAATACAAGAACAAATAAACAAGTTCCTAAAGATGATACTAATCTCTTAAGCTTAAAGATTTCTCAAACTAATGCACAAATTTAATTTCATATGCTCTAAAAAGAACCCAGTGGTGTTTTTTCTTCTTTAATTTACCAGTTTTAAAGTTCATTTACAAGAATGTCCATTCAAAACAATTAAGAAAATTGTGCAAAACAAGAATCATGAAAGTGGGATTGTTTTGCTAGATATCAAATTTACTTTAAACCATAGAATTGAAAAAAATAAAAGCAAAATGACATTGGCAAAGGGACAGAAAAATAAAACAAACAACTTGACAGCATAGAAAAAAAGTCAAGCATTTATCAAAACTTAATATATTTCAAAGGTGGCCTTTCAATTTAGTAAGAAAATGATGATTTATATAAGCAGCTACTGGCATCAATGTATCGCTACTTAGGAAAAAAGGAAGCTAAATTATATTACCTCAAAAATGATTTCCAGATGGATTAAATATTTCAATTTTAAAAATTAATATATGTATTAGAAAAAAATCTGGCCTGTTCTAGTGGTACATGCCTGTAATCCCAGCAACTTGGGAAACTGAAGCAGTAAGGACTACAAGTTTGAGGCCAGCCTCAAAATACAAATAAAAAAAAGGCTGAGGTATAGCTCGCTGTTAGAGCACCCCTGTATAAATTCCCAGTAAAACACACACATACATATAAATAAATCTGAAAATATTTCTGTAGCTTTGATATAGACAAAGATTCCCAAGACATGAAATCCATGTACCATTAGAACAAAACAAAATTCTATACAGTCATATTTAATTATAAAAATTGTGATACTTTTAATAATTAAAGCGAAAAGACAAATGATATCCTGGGGAAAATATCTGTAACACATTGATAAAACAGTTGATGTCACAAAGAACATCTACAAATTGATAAGGAAAAGACCCAACATTCAATATAAAAATGAACAAAGGAATAATATACATGATCAATACACAAAAGAGGAAAACAGCAAGTACATAAAAAGATCCTCAACTTTAGGGAAATGCAAAATCAAGTTCAATAACACTATTCACCTAGTATATTGAAAACATATTCATTGACAAAAATACACTGTAGCTGAAATTATAATCCACTACAAGTTATACTTTGGGAGGAAATCTGGCAATGTCTTTTAATATATAAAATCCATACATCCTTTGAATAAAAGAAAATCCTATGTTAAGGTGTCTTTTCAATCAAAATAAAAGTGCCAGTGTGCAAGGCATTGTGGATTAGAATATCTTCTGCAGCAAAATTTTAGTGAAAAAGTGTAAACACTCAGACTATATCTGGAATATCCACTGTATAGAACACAATGAATATATTATTATTTTTAAAAAGAATTTAGAGGGCTCTGTCCCCTTCCCCCACGCTGGGGGAAGTCTGCTCTTTTCCCTATGCTTTACTTTCTATGCTTTCTATAATAAAACTTGTCTACTACGCTTGCAAAAAAAAAAAAAAAAAGAATTTAGAGGGGGCTGGAACGGTGGCTCTGTGGTTACAGTGCTGGCCCAGCATACATGAGTATGTGAGTTCAAACTCCAGCACCACGTACACAATGAAGTGTCACAGCAACAAAAGCCAGATGAAAAACTCAATAAAATTGATTCTTTCTCTCCCTCTCTTAAAAAAAAAGAATTTAGCTATAGTGAGATATGATGCAATATAGAGGTTAAAAAGCTCTAGTCTGGGAGTCACACAGCCCATTCCAAACCCCAGCTTGACTACTTAATAACCTTGCAAACTTTAGTAGTTTAATTTAATTCTCTAGACCTCAATTTTCTCACCAGCAAAACAGGGATGACAATATCTAATTCACAAGACTGTAGCACTCAAATTAGATACTTTATCCAAACAAAAAATATGCTCCTAAAATAAAGTTCAAGAAAATCAAGTTACACAGTATTGTGTACAGTGAGATTCCATGGTAAGATTACACAAATCTTGTCTTGTCTGTTGTTATCTGAACCTACATGTTGTCCATTTGTGATGTGTTTTGCAAGAACAGGAGGTGATAGTGATTACTTAAGTGAACTTGATTGGGTTTGGATGTGGCACACAGGGAGGATATTGGCCAGTTGGTAGTAAAAGGAGAATCTAGCAAGTATGCAACAGGATACTAAGACACTAAGAGACAAAAAGATAAGAGAGGCAGGAAAGAGCCAAAGGGGAAAGAGAAGAGTGGAAGCTTATACAAGCAAGCATGAACAGGAGCTCAACTGGAGGCCTCAGAGCCACCATTTCTATTTGCAGACCACAGGTATCCTGACAATAAATTGCCCTGTGTGCGTGTGTCTGTGTGAGGTGGCTTTAGTGAATATCTCACTTGCAGTCTAATCAGCACGCAGTATGTACTTAATAAAAGTCAACTGAGCAGAAGACATAAAGCCACACTATAAATTACCATTTTCTAATATATGAGTCAGTCTATGAAATTCCTCTCATACCTACTCAATGGCTCACAAAACCTTGGAAGAAGTTAGGCACTGCATAACCCATCTAAATGTGTCAGTAATTACCACTTAAATATCTCACTAGTAAATACTGGCCTCAATCAAGATAAAATATACAAATATAACATAAAAGTAGTAAATACTGAACAAAATTAAACAGAAGTTGTCTGTCATACCAGTAAAGAAAACATTTGTTAGACAGCAAGTAGTCAATGTATTAATACAAGCAACAAAATGCAGAGATTGGAGATATAAAATATAAGACAGTGTTCTTTTCATATCAAAATGAAAAATCAGAGGTTCTTTATAGGCCTTCATTAGACCCAGACTCATATCTAGAATTTTCTTCCTTTCTTTAATTAAAAGCATCATCTGAAAGTCCTGAGTAGTGTCCCATCCTGATCTCTAGCAGGTAGGTTCAGTACACATACATATACACACTTCATATAGATTTTTTTTTTGCTATGAATTCAAAAAGGATCAATGTACCATATACTTGTCAAGACAATCACCAGGTAAAGAAAAAGGCATCATGCATAGAAGGTTCAGGACAAAAGACGAGGGACTCAAAGCCATGTCAGATTGTGTCACTGTTCACCTAGAATAATCTACGCAGTCCACCTAAAGGAACAATCTTAATCACTAAAGATGAAGGAAGCAAAGACATGTGAATGAAGAAGTGGTTCTGAGTTTCAGGTCCAAAGTACAGAGAGTCATAAAAAGCAACAGGAATTCCTGTTGCTAGACTTGAGATCAGGACTTAAGGGCTATGATCACAGCAAATTGGGTCTTTTAACTAGTTTAGAACTGAAATTGAGAACACTGAGAGGCTGCCGCAGGCTTTTGGTTACGGTGTACCAGTTGCATGTCTATAAACAAACCGGGAGGTAGCAAGAGAGTGACTGGTTCATGACTTAATGGAGTTGGATAAAAACAATGTTTCAACTAAATATTAACCATGAAATTATGTTTTAATATTGTCCCATATAGAGTAACAAACTCAGAACTGTTTAGGACCACCAACAGTTAAAAGGACAAAATGAATTATCCAAGTGGGGAGAAAATGTAAATGTTATTAGGATTATATAATGACAACTACAAAGATGGGCAAATTCAAGACCACAGATACAACTTTATTCAGAAATAGATAATTATGAAGAGGATGACATCTCAAGTATGATTCTTTGGAAGGATAAGCTTTTTCTTTTTTCTTAACCTCAGCTTAATATTATTTTCTAATATGACAGGCCAGAGAAGCACATAGACGTTGGCCATCATCTAAAACAGAGGACAATTACTCTCAATCTTTATATTCAAATTATTTAACTAAGATTAACATGAGTTAATTTCCCTTTTCAAATTAATTTCTAGCTTAGATACTTATCACTGATGCTGGAAAAAATTAGCAATTAAACTAAAGGCCATAAAACTAATTTCTTTTACAGTATAAAAAACACAGCAAGGAAAATGTAATTTCATCTTTCTTTGACCAAGATCATGCCAATTACATTAGCTGTTTTATTTACCATATGTATCAGAATGTTCAAATGATGCATAGGCTTCTAATAACCTAATGCACCATTCTCCAATGGTACTCTCTCTAAACAACAAACTTCTCTATTAATTATTCTGAATACTGTCTGCCTATAGAAGTGAGCAAAATTGGAAGGAAGACCTTTCCAAAAGTAAATGATCAACTAAATCAGAAAGGCATGTCTGAATTTTTATTTTCATCAGGCACTGCTGGCAAGATCACAAAATTTAAAAGACCCAAATGATTCTGCATAAATCTAGCTCATCGTCTTTCTTATAAAAAGTCCAGTTTTAATGAAGTCCATAATGATCTGGATAAAATGCATTTAATTAGATTATAAACTGCAACATAAAACAGCTGCACCATGCCTTTTAACATTTTCTTCTCTGAAGATCAGAGGATTGAAAAACGGTTATAAAACAGCCCATTCATTTTTCTTGTCTTTTAAAAGGAGGAGGAAAGAAGCATTAGGCACAACTAAAGTTCCAGACAACTTTTATCCAGTGAAATCCAAGACTGTCATATTGTGAGACCTCACACACAGGGCACTGAGATGGTGTCAGGTTACAGACACATCAATAGGATGGCATATGATTACACAACTTGGGACTCTAATGATTTCTTATGTGATCCTAGTAGTACAAGAAATATTTTAGGCTTGATGGTATCAAAATGAGACTCACGAGAGAAAAACCTGAGACTAATTAAAAGACATTTTAGAGATAATCCCAACATGATTTTCTAATAATAAAGTCCACCAAGAATTTGAGATGATGAACTAAAGATCAATCAATTTACTCCACAGATATATCTATCCACTCAGATAATTCCTTTATTTAATTTTGGTTACAGGAGACAGGAGGTAAGAAACAGGAAGAAAACAATAACTTAGTTCCTCAAATATATGTGTATACAGGTCCCAAATGTATTATCTTGACTACTAGAAACTAAGAGCCCAAGCTCTGGAGTGAGTAGACCTCTTGTGAATCCCAGCTGTAACATTTATTAGCCCTGTGAATTTCTAAGTTTGAACATAGTGAAAGTAACCATGTTTATAGAGTAATTATGGTGGAGTAAGTGCAAAGCACTTTGGATTTGGCCTTGTCTACAGTAGATGCTAAATGAAGTAAACAACAATCAAAAGAGACAAGCACATTTAAGATAAATTAAATAAGATCACTACATACATGAAGATATATACCATGTTCTTTTTTTTTATTTATTATTATTTTTTGAACAACCTTACACGATTTTAACAAAATAATATAAAATGTGTATAAAATGTGTAAATATTCTGGATATTGCAATTATCTCCAGGAGTGCCCCCCCCTATACCATGTTCTTAAACTGGGAGATTCAATAGCCAGATGTCAGATCTCACCTAAGTGGTCTATATTCGATACCACGGCAATCAAAATAACAGCAAGCTTTAAAAAACTGTCAAGTCAATTCTAAAATTTATATGAAAAGGAAAACAACCTGAAATAGCCAAATCAGTTTTTAAAAGAGAAAGGAAAAGTTATAGGGCATTCACTACTTGATTTCAAGACTTCTCAAAAAAAAAAAAAACTACACTAATCAAAATGGTGTGGCATTAGAGAAAGGATAGAATACAGAATCCACAAAAAAATCTATACAAATATGGTCAGTGTTTCATTGCTGTGCACAAGATACCTGACAAGAACAACTTCGAAGGTGAAAAGTTTATTTTGAGCTTATGGTTTCAGAGTTTTAGTTCATGGTGTCTGACTCCCATTGCTCTCTGGTCCCTAGCTAAGGCAGAACAACATGGAGGAAGGTCATGGCAGAAGAAAGCTATTCACTTTCCTGGCAGCTGGGAAGCAGAGAGAGAGGGGAAGAGACCACAGGGAAGAACCCTTCCAGGGCACTCCTCATATCACCCATCCCCTCACGTCATGCCCCACCTACGTACAGTTACTATACAATCCATTCACACTAGGATTAACTGATTAGGTCACAGTACTCAAGATCTAATCATTGCACTGCCTGCAGATTTGGGGGGATACCTCATATCAAAATCATAATAAATATAGTCAACTGATTTCCATCAAATAAGCAAACATATTTCAATGGGGAACAGAAAGTCTCTTCAACAGATGATGCAAGAACAACTGGATACCTGAACAGTAAACAAAACCAGCTCTCTCATACCATATGCAAAAGTTAATTGAAAATGGATTCTAAATCCAAATGTAAAATTAAACCACAAAAGTCATAGAGAAAAATGGTTGTGACTTTCCAAAAGAAAATAGTTCTTAAATAAAACCAAAATCAGGGGAAGGCAGATGGATAGACTGATGAGAGGTGAGCAATATGGTGTAGACTCAGGGCACCAGAACAAAAAGTCTGTTGTTACTATGATGGAGATGTTGGGAAATTACTAATATGGACAAATCCATCCAAAGAAGTGTCACTCAATCTGCATTACTTTCAATGTGCTCCACAACTATGGTGTCCACTGAAAAATGGAGCATGTCACCCTCACAAAGCCAGTGTTGAGGATATGACCAAGTACCATGGTAATAACTACATTAAATTCTTATGCTCCATCTGTCCAGATAATATATCCAAGATAGCAAGCAGATGCAGAGGATCTGCACTGGTAAGAATTTTCAGTATCTGATAGCCCATTTGAGCTCAGGCAGTTGTCTTCTCCTGGCTCCACGGCAAGTGCTACAAAACTCAATAAGAAGCAGATAGATATCACTGTGCCCTAGACCTGGGCCTTCACTATGCAAAAAAGTCACAGGTATTTGCCTCCTGCTAGGTTAACAATATTTTCATGGCCATCTAGGAGCTGCTAAAGTACCACCAGAGGTTGCTATATATAGACACTGATATCCACCATGGCAATAGATGGAATAAGTCTCCTATAGTACATACCAGCTGGTAACAGTGTCCCTTCATAAATACAAATAGTACTGACCTGGGACTGGTGACTATGGTGCACTGGTACTGGCAAAGTCAAGTATCATGCTATTAACTACCTGCTCCAAGATGGGGTTGATTATGAGTCCTATGAGGCCATTTCAAACTGGCCACATCCAAAGTAAAGGAGATGTTCTAGCCTAATGTGGTGAACTTACAGTGTGACTCAGACTACTTATCTGAGAATCAGTTTGATTCAATCTTACCATCAGAGTGTATGCCAACTGTGTGGAATCTGTCAAGTGTTTTAGTTTTCCTGTGCTGACACTGGGAAGAGATGATGGATACACATAACAAGTGTGGACCTGGACATAGAGGTCCCTAATAAACTTCCATACAGAGGCCAATTCAAATACTTTACACCAGATTTCAAGATTCACATCTGTCTTTCCAACTTAACTGACAAGAACAGTAATGTATAGCTGGAAAAGATATACAGTTGTGTGAGAAATTGAGGATACTGGTCTATGAACCTGAGTCCAAAAGAGATGATTCCTGAGGATGCTGACCCAGAGGAGAATGGCAAAGAGGAGAAAGGAGACTCTGACAAGTGTATCTTGGCCTCATCCTGTGAGGAAGAGTCCTTAGACTCTGATGAGGAGGTGAAAGGGTGGCCACAAGAAGTCTTCTAACTTCAAACAAGCCAAGATAGTCAAAACACAATGAAACAGAGAAAGACCCAGACTTTTCTAAAAAGTAAGTCAAGGAGAAGCCACAAATCAAAGAGATCAAAGAAGAGGTCAAGTTGGCCTCAAGATACTACTCCAGCTCTTGCTTTTTGCCAAGTTCCCCACTTTTCTCCTCCAATTACCCAGATTTTATATTTTGCTTCTCTGCATCTTTATATAGCAATTTATTAAATATAAATGTCCCCAGATATTAGACAGAAACCAGGGCCTTAAGTTATGGCCCAGTGCAGCCATAACTCTTCCAGCAACTACCTTGCCATTCCTTACCACCACCACCTCTTTTTTTTTTTTTAAAGAGGAAAGGATAGTGTGTGAGAGAGAGAGAGAGAGGAAGGGGGGGGGGGAGAGAGAGAAAAAGAGATACAGAGAATCAATTTTTATTGACCCTTTCACATGGCCTTCGTTGCTCTGACACTTAGTTGTGCACGTGGGTGCTGGGGTTCGAACCCGTGCACCACAACCGCTGAGCCACCACTCCAGCCCCACCACCCCCCTTTTTTGATGAACATCGAACCCAGGACTCTGTGCATGCTAAGTATATATTCTACCACTGAGCTATACCCCAGCTTTCTCAGTACCAGTTCTTCATTTTGAACCATAAAAGGTGCCAGGTCTGGGTGGAAAGAATACTTTTATGCAATCATTAGACAAAATTCTGAAATTCTAAGTGCCTATTTAGTAGCTTTGGAAAGGTACCCTATCTAATTGAGTATTCTAGAAAGGTTGGATGGATCTTCAGGAATCCCCTATTCTTTTCAGGCTCTTAACATCAGTCATTTTAAGATTGGTTCTTTTCCCACCTTCCTACTGGTCTCCAGTGAGCCAAGAAATTCATACTGCCTGCCCTCTCTGTTTTCCCCTAATTCTGCAGGTTAAAATTGGTAATCTAGTTTCCTTTATGTGAGACTCTCTGTAATATAATGGTACATTTCTCTAAATAAATACATCTAACAAACACGAACCATAAAAGAAAAATTAATAATTTGACTTTATCAAAGTTAAAAACTTTTAGTCTTCAAAGGGTACTATTAAGGAAACAAAAAGGAGTCAGTATGGTGACACAGAATCTGAGGCAAAAAAATTGTAAGTTGAAGGCCAGCTTGGGCAACTTAACTAGATGCTGTCTCAAAATTTTAAAAAATGTAAAGTGCTGGGCATGTAGCTCAGTGTTAGAGTGCCCCTGAGTTCAATCCTCAGTACTGCAAACAGAGAGGGAGAGAGAGGGAGAGGGAGACAATAAAGAAAAAAAAAACAAAAAGCAACTCACAGATAAGCAATGCATATCTAACAAATGACTTGCATCCATGTTACATAAAGAATGCTTAGAAAAATGCTTCTCAAAAGAAAATATATACATGGTAAAACACACACACACACAGATGAATAATGACATTACCTAATTAGAAATATGCAAATTAGGGGCTGGAGCAGTGGTTCAACAGTTGCCTGGCATGTACGAGGACACAGGTTCAAACCCCAGCACCACTGACACAAGTATTGGAGCAATGAAAGCCACATGAAAACCTAATAAAAACAGATTCTATCTTTCTCTCTCTCTCTCACTGTCCCCTCTCTTTTTAAAAAAACGCAAATTAAAAGCACAATCAGATACCATTATACACCCATTAAAATGGCTGACAAGAGACTGTTGGAGGGGATGTAGAATAAATGAAGCATTCATATACTGCTAGTGGGGACATAAAATGGAGTAACTACTGCAGAAGTTTTTATAAACTGAAACATACATCATATGACTTACCCATTTGACACTAGATAATTTTCTAAGAAAAATGCAATGTTCATAAAAATTTATTCATGAATGTTCAGAGTAAATGGCCACTGTAAATGGATAAACATAATGTGGCATGTCTACAAAAATGGAACACTATTCAGCAATTATTATTTTTTTTTTGCATTGGGGATTGTACCTAGGGGTGCTTTACCACTGAGCTATATCCCCAGTCCTTTTTATTTTTCATTCTGAGACAGAGTCTCACTAAATTGCTGAGACTGGACTTGATTTTATAATCTGCCTGCCTCAGCCTCCAAAGTTGCTACGATTACTACTCAGAAATAGCAAGAAATAAATTACTGATAAACCCAAGAACATGGAAGTGTCTCAAGACCATTATGCTAAGTGAAGAAAGATGGTATAAGGGTATACACAGATTTCACTGCTGTAAAATCAAATTAGTAGACAGTGACAAAAAGGAAATCAGTGATTGGCAGGGCCTGGGAGGAAAGGATGAACTAAAAAAGGGTACAAGCAGGAAAATACAGTAATTTTCCCTTATCTGTAGTTTCCCAGTCTGCTGTTTCAGTTACTCACAGTCAACTGAGATCTAAAAAAATTAAACGGAAAATAAACAGAAATAAACAATCCATGAGCTTTAAATTACGCACCATTCTGAGTGTGTGATGAAATCTCACACTGTCCTGCTCTGCCCAGGATCATCCCCTCACCCAATGCTTCCCTGCTGAATACACTACTGCCTATTAGTCATTTAGCAGTGTTGTGGTATCACAGTGCCTGTGTGGAAGTAACCTTTATTGTCCCAGTATTGGCCCGAAAGAGCAACAGTTATGATGTTGGCAACTGGATAAGAGAATCCATAAACTGCTTGCTATAAGTGCAAGTACAATAAGATACCTGAGAGAGCTAGACTATATCCACATAACTTTTATTGTGGTATAGTGTTAAAATTGCTCTAATTTATTATTACTGTTGTTAATCTCTATTGTGCCTAATTTATAAATTAAAATTCATTTTAAGTGTGTATAGGAAAAAACATACTATATATAGGATTTGGTCGTATCTACTTCACACACCCCCTGGGGGTCCTTAAGGGGTTCCCGACATCCTCTATAGATCTTGGCATCCCCTATAGGTCTTGGAAGATATCCCTACAAATACGGGGCACCATGGCATACAAATGGCCATTGTTATACACATGCAATGAAATTTAACATCAGTAATCATTAGGGAAACGCAAACCCAAACTATAAGATACTACTTCATATCTAGTAGGATAATTATTAAAGCAAGAAAACAACAAAAGTGGTAGGGACATAAGAAAATGGAACCTTGTAATACTGCTGATGATCATGTAAAATAATACAGCTGCTAATGGAAAACAGTCTGGATGTTCCTTTAAAATTTAAACACAGAATTACTGAATGATCCAGCAATTCCACTTCTGGATGTAAAACCAACCGAGTTGAAAGCAGACACTCAAACAAATATCAGCAAACAGATATTCATTGGAGCACTAGTCACAATAGCCAAAAGTTAGAAATAACCCAAATACCATCAGTCAACAAACAAATGAATGAAAAGGATGTGATTTATACATACATATTCAACCTTTAAAATGAAGTAATTTCTGATATATACCACAATGAAGAACTTTGAAGACATTATTGTAAATGAAAGAAGCCAGACACAAAAGAACAAATATAATTCCACCTATATGAGATACATAGAATAGTTAAAGCCATAGAGATAAAAAGTAGAATAGAGGCTGCCAGAGGCTGGAATGAAGAATGGGGAGTTACTGTTTAATGGATTCAGAGTTTTGGTTTCAAATGTTATAAAAGTTCTGAAGATGAATGTGAATGGTGATTTACGACACTATGCATATGCCTAAAACTGAACTGTACACTTAAAAATGGTAAAAATGGTAAGTGTTATGTTTTGTATATTTTACCATAATAAAAAAAAACTGGCATAAATCTGGGAGCAATGGCTTGTGTCTGTAGTTCCAAATACTAGGGAGGCTAAAACAGGAGGATGGCTTGAGTTCAGGGATTCAGAGTGAGCCTGGGCAATATAGCCAAGACCTCCTCTAAAAAGAAAAACAAAAACAAAATCCAAGTGGCACTGGGAATCTTCCAAATCTTCTAAGAGTAATGGAAATATTCTGTATCTTAATCCTGATTGCATGGTTTTTATGGGTGTGTGAAACTGTCAAAACTCATAGATTAATTTAATTGCATGAAATTACTGCTCAATATAGTTGATGAGGGAAAAAAGATACAAGCAAATTAGCAAGAATATAATTTATTCCTCTCTTCCTTGCCTTCCCCCATTTCATTTGGTAAGCCTACTAGTTTTCTTTTCCATAGCAAGTAGAAAGAAAGTGAAAAAGAAAAAAATTGATTCATTCAACAAACATTGAGGGAACACTGATTTCATCCATCATTTCAGACACTCAGTGTTACAAGTTTATGGATGAGAAAACTATGGTTTGGCATGGCGAAGTAACTCATTGAGATTACAGAGTAAAGGATGAAGCTTGATTTGCTACCAAATCTGTGTTTGGAAGTCTTCACAGATATGCATGGCTAAAACTCTCTTCCTAACTGTGATTTTACCAGGTCTCTAAATGCCTGGAGAAATAATGACAGGCAGAGTCCTGAGAACTGTACATTATCAGTCAAAATAACACTGTAAAATAGGTAATTCCATTCCGATTCAAGGACCTCTTGCAAAGCATCCCCAAAACTTATGTCTCTGGAAATTTCTTCTTCACTCAGCAGTTGAATATACAGATGAGGAGCTCAAGCTTGAGAGTCACATTTTGCAGTTCCCAGCCCTGGTGCTGTGCCTGATATGATTTCTTCTTACCTGTTTCCTCAACTGTTAAATACAGATCATAACTGCACCCACCTCAAAGGACTTTTGTGATGAAAAAAATTAAAAAATGGATGTAAGCACCTAATGAAATGTTAGGGGCATAAGAAAGTTTCAATGAATATTAGCCTTCTCCTTCTATAAAATCGGCAATAGGTAGGTACAGAAAGTATAGAGTTGCATGCAAAAAAAAAAAAAAAAAGAAAGAAAAAAAAGAAAAGAAAAGAAAAGAAAAGCTAGTTTGTGTTCACAGATGTTTTCCTTCCTTTCCTCCTCCCATCTACTCTCCCTTCAAATACATTACTGTTTCTCAAATATATTTGTTGCATTAAAAATGTACCATGGATACAGATGGCAAATATGCATATAAAATGATGTTCCACACCATATATAACCATGAAATGCAAATTAAAACAATGAGATACCACTACATGCCTCCTAGACTGACCAAAATTCAGAACACTAAAAACACCAAATTCTGGTGAGGATGTGGAGCAACAAATGACTTTTCTGATGGTGGGAATGCAAAATGGTACAATTGCTTTGGAAGAGTTTGGTGGTTTCTTACAAAATACAACAAGATCTAGCAATATCACTCCTTGTATTTACCTAAAAGAGCTAAAAACTCATTTCTACACAAAAATCTTCATGTGAATGTTTACAGCAGCTTTATTTCTAATTGCCAATACTTGGAAGCAACAAAGATGTCCTTCAAGTAAGTGAAAAGATAAACTATGTTACATTCAGATAAGGTAATATTATTCAACACTGAAGAGAAATGAAATGCTAAGCTATGAAAAGACAAGAAGGAACCTTAAATACACACAACTAGGTGAAAGAAAACAATCTAAAAAGGCTATTCAGCTACCATGATATTCCAGAGAAGATAAACTATGGAGACAGTAGCAAGACTGGTGGTTACCAGGGAGTTATAGAAGAAGGAGAGAACAGGGTAGTCAAAGTACTGTATATGATATTAAAATGGTGGATATATGTCAACATACATCTGTCCAAACACAAAGGGAATTTACATCAAAAGTGAATGCTACGGTAAACTATGGACTTAGGTGATAATGATATGCCAGTACAGATTCATCAATGATAACAAATGTACTGGCAGAGGTGTGTGTCAATAATGGGGGAGGGGCTATGCATATATAGGGCAGATATGTCATATCTCTTAACTTCTTTTCAATTTTGTTGTTACCCTAAAATCTCTCCAAAAATGTCTTTAGAAAATATGCATGATGAAACTATGAATGATGGACACAAACCTCAGTTAGTAACCTGAAGCAGTATATTATCTTATGAAATAATAAATAAATGATTCATTTATATTTGGCAGGAGTGGGTCTTTTCTCTGCCTTTTTCTTTCTAAGGAAATAAAAATTTTACACTTTCTCAAACACTTGGAAGATTCCCTTTGAAAAGTCAGAATGAAAAAGCTTGAAGAAGCCTTTTTATAGCCAAGTATAACAGCTGGCTGTCTGGAGGACTGTATAAGAACATTTTGCTGTTCTACAGAACTTAAATTGTAGGAGCTCAGAAAAGCAAAACCACTATTATCAAGGAAACGAAAATCGTTGGAAATTTTCAAAATTACATAGTACAAAGAAGAGTTTTTAAGTGTAATAAAAGTAACATGTAGATTGTATTTTCTACAGTCAACATCTACTTACCTATTCAAATCCACATCATTAATGAACTTCAAATTCACTAGTGGTGAATTTGAAAGGCACTGGTTCCTTTGGTATGATGTTCTAGCCACGTCAGACAGCATGCTTTTGCTAGGTTTTCTAATCCTGTGGCCTCCGGGATAATAAAGCACATGACTTAGGGGAATAAAAAGAACTAGCCAAATTTCAATAACTATAAATTTTATATACTAATAGAATTTTAAAAGAGAAGATATCAAATTCATAGTGCTCTAAAACTGTACAGAGATTGGATCCATGGAAGTGTTTCATCTCTCGCTGTTCCACGGGCATGAGGACCATTTACTCACAGTCTATTAACAAGTAAGCTGAACCAACCATTTTCCTATCAAAGTACTGCATAGACTTGTCAACCTAAGCTAAAATCAATATATCTCAGAAGTTACCAGAAATAATCTCAGACTTCAGGCTAAAAGACAGATGGATTTAAGAAGAAAGAAAAGTTCCTTTCCCTTTAAAAGGTCTTAAACTTCTCTGAAAAGCTTCAAAAAAAAAAAAGGCAAATAAGATACAATTATTTTGTGGCATAATAATATTTCATTTTCTGGAGCTCAATTAGGAGGACTAATAAAGAAGAAATGTGTTGCTTGCAGAAGCCAGCTTAAACTGGTAAGAGCCTAATTACTAGCAATGTTTGTTAAGCAAAATCCATTTATGTTGAAACAGAAGGCATTTAAACATTAATATGAAAGTTAAAATACAGGAGACAGTACAACTACTTAAGTTATAATTTCAAATTTGTCAGTGTTAACAAATAGAACCACTCTAGACATCTCTAAATATATTGGTTTAAACTAAAAAAGTTTATTTTTTAAAAACATCATCTGTCTGACAAGAGCTGCTAAGTATAAAATTTTGAAAAGCTAATTTAAAGAGTTCTATACATTTTCATGAGAGAATATTTCATGAAGTTTTACCCTATCCTAATCATATGTTAATATTGAACATTTTTACTTAATGATGAAAATGACTCAGCTTTCCCAAAAGAGCAAAATATCTTTCCTGATATCTGGAAATAAGGAAATTTAAAAAAAGCAATAAGAGAAACTGATTCTTGTTTCATTTTAAACATTTTTAGTACATTTTAATGGTCCTTTTGTCACGATAATTCCTTCTTCAGGCATCATTTTTATTGAAAACATTTTAGTTGTCTGTTATTTTTTCCTCATTTGCAAAATGAGTCCTAAATCTGAGTTCTGACATAAGCCCTCAGCTCCTACAGAGACGGACATCCACGACACATGATATCTTCCTGGTATTTTTCGAGGCCAGGCAGTTAAAACCTGATGGTCACCCTTAGCCACTGCTACTGAGAATACCCACTGACTTAGTGTACATAAGCGGTTGACTATTCAGCATCCATTCCTTCTTTTCTTACTGCTGAATCCAAGTTTTATTGAGGTAAACAGACATTTAAAACTCTTTTAAATTCTAAATGGTAAAATAATAGATAAAGAGAGATATAATAAGATATATAAGTGGAGGTGGGTGGGTACTATATAAATATTTCAGCAAACATACATCAACTAAAAAAAAGTTCTGATATGATATTTGAAGACCAAATATAGCTGGGTGCGGTGGCACACTCCTGTAATCCTAGTGACTTGGGAGGCTGAGATAGAAGGACCCTAAGTTCGAGGCCAGCCTCAGCAGTTCAGTGAGGCCATAAGTAACTTATCCAGACTCTCTCAAAACAAAAAATAAACAGGGGTGGGCATGTTGTTCAAACCAAATGTATGGTACAATAATCCTCTCAAGTCTAATATACTGGTAAAAAAGTGTTAAGTTTAATAAAATAAGCACTAATAAATAAAAACAGTGGCTTGAAATAGACCCTTTGATTCATTTGCCATGAAATGTGAATGGACTTGATGGATTTGAGAGACTGGCTCTATTATAAAGATGTGCACTGCCTGACCAAGTGGTGGGACTGCTCAGAATTTTCAAATCAAAATCTGGATATCACTTTTCTTCATGGAGGGAAAAACAGTACATAATATTAAAATGTAAAAATCTGACTGAGGAAAGTGAGCTGATTTTTTGATGTACTTAAATTGACTTATTTGGCTTATATTTCTTTAGGATTTCAACCCCCTCAAGCCAAAACTTTTCATTGTTTTCCAGTACAAGTTAAATGAGGAGCAGATCTTTGAGACTGAGAATCAAAAAAGACATTTATCTTACCAGAGGAAGTTCAGAAAGCCCATAAATACATGAGAAAATGCTCTACATCACTAGCAATAAGAGAAATGCAAATCAAAACTTCAATGAGATTCCACCTCACTCCTGTTAGAGTGGCAAAAATGAAGAACACGAACAACGACAGATGCTGGAGAGGCTGTGGGAAAAGAGGAACATTGTCACATTGCTGGTGGGACTGCAAACTGGTTCAGCCACTATGGAAAGCAGTGTGGAGATTCCTCAAAAAATTAGGACTGGAATCACCTTATGACCCAGCCATCCCACTTCTGGGTATTTTCCTAAAAGAGATAGAATCAGCATATTATAGAGATAATACAGCTTCATCAATGTTTATAGCAGCTCAATTTACTATAGCTAGACTATGGAACCAACCCAGATGCCCCTCCCTGGACAAGTGGATTCAAAAACTTTGGTACATATATACAATTGAATACTACTCAGCCACTAGAGAAAACGATATTATGGCTTTTGCAGCCAAATGGATGGAGACGGAAAAAATTATGCTAAGTGAAGTATCCTAATTTCAGAGACTCAAGGGCTGAATGTTTTCTCTGATTTGTGGAAGCTAGAATACAACCAGAAACAGTATGTTAGATGGCAAAGCTAATAATAACCTCAAAATGTATGAATTTTTACACAAACAGTGGGATCCTTGCCTAGGATACCTGGAGACGTAGAAAGGAGGGCAGGGATGGGGGAGGATTTAGGAAGGATATCTAGGAGACTGGAGGGAGGGAGTATGGGGGAATCATCTCAGAAGGAGATCTCTGACCTCCACGAGAAGTCCATTTAACACAGGGGTTCTTTTGGGGAAACAGAACAATGGGGAACCCAAGGGGTAAAACCATGACATGGCATCAGCCTTGGCTAACTATGTAAATATACATTTGTTCTTGATTGTTTGATAATGATTCCCCCTCAAATGTAACTCCATATTCAACTAATAAAAAAAAGACATTTAGTTCACCTTCAGGTGATGCACATCATTGATCTGCTGTAACATAAATATCATCCCAGTTCACTGTGTAAGAGGAAATAAAGCAGCCTGAGAGAATTTCCCTGAGACAATATGGAGATTGGTCATTGACTTAGGAGTCCTTTTGATCCACCATTTGAGAGTCACTTGACCTCTCTGCAAGAAAAAATACTCATCAGGAGTAGCATGATAATTTGTAAATTTAGGGTACCTCATAGAATTGACTGCCATATTATATAATTCCTAAATCAGTGAAAAGGTCTGATTTTAAACATACTGTAACATCAGAAGAAGAGAAAGATTGCCCATATCTGGTGAACCAGATATGTAGTGTATCCTTTCTGAATTAAGTGCAATTTTCCCAATTGCATATACTAGTCATTTTGACCATTAACTAACACAGGAACTCAGTGGGTAATGTCTCAATGACAAAAATATTCACAAATTGATTGTTTCAATCAACTCATATTCCTAAGCATCGTTAAAGCCCTTAAAGTGCCTAAATAATGCCAAATGTTCAATAATGTTTCAGCAAATATTTGATGAATGAAATAATGAATGAAGGTATGCTGAAAAAATAGATTTTCCTGGTAAATTTATTTTGGAAGAGGTGAAATACAGTGATTAATTAAATATTAGCTATAAAAATTTCAAGTAAAGCAATATAGGCAACTAAAGCAAAAATTTTATAGTAGAACATTATCACTGCTCCTATCAGCTACTCCATTCACGTCTGTAATCTCTGCAAGAGGTACGACTATATCAATAGACAGGAGAAATACAAGGACATTCCCAGTCTCAATGACTCACTAGGAAGACTCACAGAACTCAGTATATTAATTACCCTTATAACTATAATTTATTACACTGAAAGAATATTAAGTGGGGTTGGAGTGGTGGCTCAGCAGCAGAGCACTTTTCTGGCATAAGCGATGACCTGGGTTCGATCCCCAGTATGATATATACAACTAAGTGTCAGAAAAAACAAAAACCAGATGAAAAGATAAATAAACTTGATTCTCTCTTTCGATCTCTCTTACTCTCTCTTTAAAAGAAAAAAAAAAAGAATACTAAGCAAAGTTAGCATGGAGAGAAGTCTGGGGGAAACCGAGTGTGTGCATTCAAGTATCTTCTTCCAGTGGAGCCACACAGGAGGTTCTCATAAGAAGTGGTGAGGACATGTGTGTGGAATGCTGTCAACCAGCGATGCTTGTTAGAGACTCAGTACCCTGAGTTTTAAGTGGAGGTTGATCACATTGGCAGCCTCTATTTAATTTTAGACTCCCAGGAAGACAGCAGGTGTTCAGCATGAACTATATTGCTTATAAAAGCAGTTTAGGCACAGAGAGGCACTCTGATAAGTTAGTTGGGGTGGGGGTGGGGGAACTTTCTGAAGTCCAAGTTGCCAGACACCAGCCAAGGGCTACTCCTGCAAGCAGGCCTTCTCAAGGATAACAGCTTAGGCATCTTATGTTAACTCTTTGATGCACAGTGACCAAGCCAGAAACCAAAGAAAAATCTCAGTTCCTACTTTTTCTTTCCCTCATCTCTACAAGGCCAAATCCCATCAGTTTTGCTTAATAATAACTTGCGTGTATAACTTTCTCCTCCATCCCCACCATCACTGCTGAAGTCAAGGTCTATGATACTTCTTCCTTGAATCACTGTTGTAACTCCTAACTCCTCTCCCTGCCCATACACCAATTCATATGCCAAAGGCAAATCTCCTGACAAAGCCTTTTTCTGCCCCTGTTAATTTGTCTCATTTCTCAAAATTTTCTCCTTTTTGCACTCTCTGTTCCAGTCAAACTGGGACACACTTTCTTACTTTTGTCACCTACTACAATGCCACTTGCCCTCATTATTTAAAATGCTTTCTGGGGCTGAAGTGGTGGCTTAGCGATTACAGCCCTTGCCTCACGCACACAAGTACACAGGTTCAAACCCAGCACCATGTACACAAGGAAGTCTCGGAGCAACAAAAGGCACATGAAAAACTAAATAAAAAATTGTTTCTCTCTCTCTCTCTCTTAAATTAAAAAAAAAATGCCTTTCAACTTTTGCCTGGGTTGAAAGGTATTTAGAATTTAGCTGAGGCATCAATTCAAACCATCCCCAGAAACTCCCCTGGATTAGGTCTCTAAATACCTCATACTTAGTCTTTTCTGCAGAATTTAATACACTGCATGGCAATATCTCAAATGTATTGACTTTTCCTCCCATACTGTGTTCTTAAAGGTATGGACTCAGTATCCTCAGTGGCCAGCGTGGTACCTGACAAACTGTTTAGATTCAATAAATATTTGTTGACTTGATGAACATCAAACTTGTGTCAAGTTTCCCCTAAGGTCAGCTCTATCCCCAAACCTTGGGGGAAGACTAAATCAGTTTTGGTCTGGACACTGGATTGCTGCATTGTTCACATTATCCTCCTTGGACTGGCTTTGTTCAGAAACTAAGAGTCAGATAGATGTATGGCCTTCCAATCCAACTTCTGATTTTACATTCCTAAATTCTTATGTTGATGACTTCACTTACATTTTATTTTTATCTTTGTGAATGTGTGGCATTCATATTTTTAAATCTAAATTCTTTTCGGATCTAGGCAGGATATAAAAGAATTATGTATACAATTCCAGAGAAATGAACACATGATCCCATTTTTCTCTCCCTTTCTTGGTATCACAGTCCTAGAGAAATTCAAACTATCATAATGTACAGCACAACAAAAGGAAATATCTCCTGTCTGGTTCTTAGCTTAATTTTACGCAATTCAGCAAGCCTAAATACAGAAACACATAGGTGTGTCAGTAATTTTAAGTGTACTATTAGAAAACCATGTATAAATATACAATCCTTCTCATTTGCTTAAATGCCTTTAAAAATAATTCAAGTTCATACAGCCAGAAAAAAATCAAATTAATATTAAACACTGAAACACTGTTATCACCAAATTCACACCAGAAATGATTAGCACTTCAAGTGTGAGAATGTTCTCAAAGCCCTGTTAATTCCTCCCCTGTATCCCATTTGACAAACATTTCTTGACAACTTCCTAAATAACATACTACTTCCCTAGCTGTTAACAGATATGCTATAATTAAGGTAATGTTCCTGCTCTCAAGAAACATACTGTCTCCTCAAACAGTAAACTCTCTTTGTTCTTTTTCCCTTTTCTTCATTATTGCAGGAATAGCTGTGGGCTGGTGGTGAGGCTCAATGATAGAACCCTTGTCTAGCATGCTAAGGCCCAAACTCAATGCCCAGCATCTCTCACACTCACACACACACACAGAGACAGAATGTTTATTACTGGCATCAGACCTTTTTCTTCTTTAATCTGAGTTTTTACTTTATTTTTCTCCGTTATATCTTTTTTTTGTTTATAAACTCCCTGGCATGAAACAACTGTCATTAATTTGCTTTATAATATTTAAAGTTCCTCATCACATAAAGGTCTAAATTTAATAACAGCTCTTACCACTCATTTGGATTACTGGATAAAACTCCTTGTGAATTCATTACAGATTTTAATTTTTAAAAGCAATTCAGTTTAATCTATCTCAAGTACATAAAACAGACATTCAAACAGGGATACTAATAGGTGATTTGGACCGAAAAATTAAAATTAAAAAAAAAACCCATAAAAGGTGGCTTGTGTGTATCCTAAAAGGTATAATTTTAATGAATTGACAACTTTATAATTAGCTACTCAGCAATTTGAAAATAAACAAGAATTTTGGAAAGCACCTGAAAACTGTTCTTTCACATAGATTAAAAATTAATCTTCACATGTTTTTTACATTACTATTTTTACTGCTGCTCAATAAAACCTGAGCTAAATCCTAAATTTATAAGCAAATACTTTTTAGAAAGTCTGATAGATCAACATTTGAAAATACTTGTTAATTGTTTAAAGTTTTTATCCTTTCTTTTGTCATCTGTCTTGTTGAGTGTACTTAACCTACTCACAAGTATTTATGCTAATTCATTAGCTCCCTCAGGGTGGGCAGGGTGGACTTTATCATCCTAAAGCACTGAGGCATTGCTTCCTGGGTAAGGGACAAATAAATCTTTCAGTGTAATTGCAAGTTGCTTTAGTGTTGCTGTCTCCCTGCTGGGGAAAATGTTTAAATATTTAAGGTTTATTGTTTGATGTGATTGTGGTTTTATAATTAAAGTCTGGGATGGCAAGAGAGTGGCAGAATTCAGAATTTTACTTTGGTATGCATAATCTTTCAACTAGTGAACTTTTGCAGCAAGTCAGTTAAAAGTTCTGATAAATTAACAGCTGGTACAGTCCTTTCTAAAATCACTATAGCAGCCATATGGAGACAATATAATTCAATTAAGACAGGAGAACAAGAGGGACAGTGGATGTCAAAAAAATCATAATTATCCTCAGAGATAAAATAATGGAAACCCTATTTCAATGCTAAAATACATCAAACTCTAGTAGATTCTGTTTTCACAGGTGTCCGTATCTGTCTGTATACAGGCCCATTAGGGGAGAATGGCTTTATTTTGTTCTTAATTAGAACTGTTTTGAGCTGTAACTATCTGATTGGCAAGTAAGCCAAACATTCCCTCATCCACGCATACTACCTTTACCATTATTTTACCTCTAACTCTTGGACTCATAGATTTAAAAAAAAAACCAATCACATGGTTTCATCACACTGTGTTTTTTATCACCCAGTGTGTCAGGATTTGTAGTTTCTTCCAATTTTAAATCTTGAAGACTTGTGCCTCCTGGTACAAATAATAGATATTCCTGCACCCACTAATACCCTCCCACAGCCCACAGCCTTGGGCCACTCCAAGGAAAATAAAGCTCAAAACCTAAATGGAGGACAACTTGCTCCTGGATATGAATCTAGCAAGAAAGATTATCTGCATTAAACATATAATTGTATAAATGGTTTGATTTAAATCTACACTATTATTTTGTTTGAATGCAAAACACATGGTAGCAGCAACTTGGAAGAGAAACTGGAGCTCTGTGGTGCATGCTACTGTATATGTAACATGCCCAAGAGAGATCTAGCTCAGTCAGCATTACGAGGCAGGAAAACCACAGAATTGTTACAAAGGCCACACACTGCAGCACCAAATAGGCTGGTGCTGCTATAAGAGAAAAAAATGGGCCTTAGCAAGACCTATTTGGGCTGAGCCAGAGACTGTGAGGAGGGTCCATGAGCATGAATCTGTGGTTCATAACTGGCTAGTCACTTCTCAATGAAAGTGAATCCAGTATGTGTGACTGTTTAGAAAAGCAATTAAGGATGGTTAAATCTTCCTCGGATAATTAAGTGATTTTCATCTGGAGGTGTGGTTGGAGGAAGGAGCCTCCTGGAAACTGGGATCAGAATGAAGTGTTTAGTGTGGAAAAAATCAGTTCCAGATGATTTTTGTTTATATGATTTGTGTTTAAATTTGGACTATTAAGTCTACACACTGGAAATTAAACTATAGGTCAGCAAAAAAAAAAAAAAAAAAAAAAAAAAAAAAAAAAAAAAAAAAAAAAAAAAAAAAGAACACCCAAGCAGTAAAAAAAAACACAAAATAAACACTTTTGTTTCACAATTCCTTTAAAAGGATATACATAAAATGGTCCTCTCAATTCTGTTTTACACCTTTCTTCATAACAAAACTCTTCTGATGATGCAATCAGAAAAATCAGAAGTAACAATACAAAACTAAATTTCTTTTTTTTCTTTTTTTTTTTTTTAAAGAGAGAAACTTTATTTAGTTTTTCACATGGCCTTCGTTGCTCCAACACTTGGTTGTGTACGTGGTGCTGGGGTTTGAACCCGGGTCCTCGGGCTTGCCAGGCAAGCGCTGAAACCGCTGAGCCACTGCTCCAGCCCACAAAACTAAATTTCTAAGTTCAATATGTCTTCGAATCAATGTAATGCTCAGGAGGAGGATGTGACTGGAAAGGAATCAGAAAAGCTGCAAGTATAAGAGGGTAAAGCCAGAACACCATGTATTGACAACCTGCTGTCAATCAAATCCCTGACACAGCATCCTCATCACTACACACAAATATAATAATGCATATAAGTACATTATCAATAACATTACATTACAAAACCATTTATTACTGTTACACTAACAATTACAGGAAGAGGTTAGGGGTGAAGTTCGGTGGTAGAATACTTACCTAATACCTGCAAAGCTGGGAGTTCTATCCCCAGCACCACATAATACAAACAATAATAAATACCTCTCTCATTAGTCACAAACCAACTATTCTCCTTAACATGAAATGTGACCTTTTGGCAGGGCACTAGTTCTGCAGTACAACAGCCACCCATTTCAAAATTATCAATTCAGAATTGCCACTCACAGCCGGATCAGGAAAACCCCACATGCCTTATCTTAACGCCTCCACTGGAAAAGTAAATGGAAAGATGATCTCTCTCTCAAAAAGGAAACACCAAGAGTCAACAAGGAAAAAGAAGGATCCCTGACAAGATTCTGTTCATACTGAAGACAAGGATGACTCTCACCTCAAAATGAAATGGGGAAAGCCAACATTATTTGAATTGATATCTCCATTTTTCAGATATAGAAATTGAGGAATGGAGATCATAAACAACTTACCAATAGTCCCATAGCTTGTCAGGCTGGTTTTGGCCTCTATATTCTTTATCATGACATTATAGTTATGTGCCTTAGTTCTGCCATGAAAACAAAAATTTTGAAACAGAAAGTCTACATTACAATGTTTCATTTTGTAATAAAAGGAAAACAACTATGAGAATTTGTCATAGGTATGAAAATTACTTTCTGCATATGGAAAGATTCAGGCTACATAACCTTGAGTTCAACATTAATAAACAACATAATTCACATGAAACAAAAGAATACCATCATGATCATTGTGCTCCAAAATCAGATTTTTAAAACTCTGAGAGCAGGCCTATCTGCAGATGTTACTCTGCTAACCCACATGCCCTGTATTTATTCTTTTTTTTTTTTAAGAGAGAAAGATAGTGAGAGAGAAAGTGAGAGAGAATATCAATTTTTATTGAGCTTTTCACATGGCTTTCGTTGCTCTGACACTTAATTGTGTACGTGGGTGCTGGGGTTTGAACCTGTGTACTTGCGCATGCCGGGCAAGCAATATAACTGTCGAGCCACCGCTCCAGCCCCCTGTATTTACTCTTGACAATAAACTATACTAAGCATTTAAGGCCAAAAATGTTGCCAGAAATTAAATATAAGACAAGTTTCGAAATGAAACATTATTATTTTTATAATTATTTAATGTTAATAAGTCAAACGAAGAAACAATCCCCAAATTAGAAAACAAAGCAACATAAAAAAGACAGGTTTTTTTCTTTTAATTCGTTCAACATAGTCATACATATAGGAGGGAATCGTTGCCACACAGTCATGATCAAATGCATAAGGGTAGAGCCAGCCAAGGCTGAGGCCAGTTCATGATTTCCCCACTTTGGGTTTCCCCTGATCCCATGTTTCCCCTGCTTTATCCCCATGTTAGTTGGGCTTCTCATGGAAGTTGAAGGTTCCCTACTGGGTTGACAACCCCCCTACTCCCTCCCTCCAGCTGCCTTGATGTATTCCCTAATCCCACATGTCCCTCCCTGCCCTCTCCCTTCATCCCCCAGTGTCATAGGCAAGGTTCCCCCCGCTCATATAAAAATTCACCCATGTTGAGGTTATTATTAGCTTATCCAACTTTCAGACTATTTTTGATTGTAATCTAGCTTCCACATATGAGAGAAAACATTCAGTCCTTGAGTCTCAGAGTTTGGGATATTTCACTGAGCATAATTTTTTCCATCTCCATCCATTTGGCTGAAAATGCCATGAAACCATTCTCTCTAATAGCAAAGTAGAATTCCGTTGTATATAGTTTTTTAATCTACTTGTCCAGTGAGGGGCATCTGGCTTGGTTCCATAGTCTAGCAATAGTAAATTGAGCTGCTATAAACATTGATGAAGCCATATCACTATAATATACTGATTCTAACTCTTTTGGGAAAATACCCAGGAGTGGGATAGCTGGGTCATAAGGTGGTTCCAGCTCTAGTTTTTTGAGGAGTCTCCAACATTGTTTCCCAGAGTGGCTGTACAAGCTTGCAGTTCCACCAACAGTGTGAAAGTGTTCCTCTCTTCCCACAAACCTTCCAGCATCTGTCATTTTTTGTATTCTTCATTTTTGCCACTCTGACAGGAGTGAGGTAGAATCTCAGTGAAGTTTTTGATTTGCATTTCTCTGATTGCTAGTGATGTAGAGCATTTTCTCATATATTTATGGGCTATTTTGCACTTCCTCTGTTGAGAAATTTGTATTTAGCTCCCTAGCCCACTTATTGATTGGATTATTTGTGGGTCTGGTGACCCGTTTTTTGAGTTCTTTGTGTATTTTGGATACTAGCCTTCTGTCTGAGGTATAGCAGGCAAAGATTTTCTGCCATTCTGTAGGTTCTCTCTTGACACTCTTGACTAATTCTTTAGCTGTACAGAAGTTTTTTAGCTTAATGGCATCCCATTCATTTATTCTTGGCTTTAATTTTTGTGCTTTGGGAGTCTTGTTAAGGAAGGCAGTTCTGACGCCTATGTCAGGTAGTATTGATTCTATTTTTTCTTCAAGCAATTGTATAGTTGCTGGTTTAATTTCCAGATCCTTGAACCATTTTGATTTGATTCTCGTGCCGGGTGAGAGGTAATGATCCAATTTCAGTTGTCTGCATATGGCTGTCCTATTTGTCCAGCACCATTTGTTGAACAGGCTGTCCTTCCACACTATGCTTTTGCCCACTTTATCAAATATCAGAAGGTGAAGGATTTGAAGATTCCTCTTGGTATCTTCTATTCTGTTCCATTGGTCTTCATTTCTGTTTTGATCCAATACCACGCTGTTTTTGTTACTATAGCCCTATAGTATGGCCATTTTGATTATATTGATTCTGCCGAACCAAAAACATGGTATGTTTTTCCATCTACTCAGATCTTTGAAATTTCTTTTTTTAATGTTTGATAGTTTTCATTGTAGAGGTCCTTTACATCCTTTGTTAGATTGATAATCAAGTATTTTATTCTTTTTGAAGAAATTGTGAATGGGACAGATTTCCTGATTTCTTCTTCAGTGGACTTGTTGCTGGAGTATAGGAAAGCCAATGACTTATGAATGTTGATCTTATAACCAGCCACTTTGCTGAAATTGTTTATAAGCTCTAGAAGTCTTCTGGTCAAGCTTATTGGGGCTTCTAGGTTTTTATTTTGAGTTTTTTCCACCATGCTGGAGATCCAAACCAGGGCCCTGCATGTGCTAGACAAGTACCCTACCACTGAACTACACCTGCAGCCAGCATGCTGCTTTCACACACTGCTGCCTCCTTTGAACAAGAATTCAACATTTCCACAGGCTAATTCCTGAAGCAGAGACAGCAGCATTCTCTCACCACTACAACCACTTCCTAGGGATTCTTCCAAGGAATGCTTAGGTGGACAGGGAATCACATACACCCTCTGAAACCATAATTTACCCCACATCCTCACTACGTGTAGCCTCCAGAGAAGAGAAATGAATCACAACAGGCCCCTGCCCTCACCCTCCCTGAAGCATGCCCATGGATGAGGTGGCCATATCTTAGCCCTCCCCTCCATAAAGCCACCTTCAAGGGTGAGAGGCCAGGAGACTTAGTCACAAAGACTACCAAAGAGGCACACTAAACACTAATGGGGTTGGGAGAGGGCTAGCAATTTCTAACCCCACAGCAATAATTCTCTATCGGTCCTCTTCTTTTCTTTACCCCATCTATCCTGAGGAAAAAACTGATAGCATTCCCCTTACCTCTTTATGGAATGTGGAAAAAAAAAAAAGATGCCACAAATGTATTAAGTTCTCAAGGAGAAAATAGAAGAATAAAAGTAGTGTCTAATATTGATCAGATTCAATTATACTCTGTGTTTAGCCAGAAACATATACTGGCATTTGTAGTGATCTGAAAGAGAACTTATAAATGCATCCATTTCAAAATATAGGCTTTCCATTATTAGCTGTCTGACACATCTGTTATGGTTTGGATACAAGTTGCCCCCAGAAAAGCTTCCATGTTAATGCAGTATGAAATGATCGGATTATGAGAATTGAAACCTCATCAGTCCATCCATTAGTTTGAATGAATTAAGTGGGTGGTAACTATAGGCAGGTGGGATATGTCTTGAAGAGATGGGTCACTGGGGGCTTGCCTTGGAAGGGCTCATCTTCCCTGTAGCCCCTTCCCCTCTCTTTTCTCCCCCCCCCCGCTTCCTCTTTCCAGGTTTAATGTCTTCAGCAACTTCCTTCTGCCATGCCTTTCCACCATGATGTTCTGCTTCACCTTAGGCCCAGAGCAACGAAGTCAACCCACCATGTACTAAATCTCTAAAACTATGAGATAAAATTAGGTTTCCTTTCCATTTGGGGGTGGTATTTTGGTCATAACAACAAAA